>JAPDEN010000028.1:0-289939 GCA_027569145.1 Aspergillus funiculosus
CCCTAACCCTAACCCTAACCCTAACCCTAACCCTAACCCTAACCCTAACCCTAACCCTAACCCTAACCCTAACCCTAACCCTAACCCTAACCCTAACCCTAACCCTAACCCTAACCCACGTCAGAAATTAATGGCGACCTACATGTGTTCACCCCTGATTCAACCAATCAGGTGGAGGGAGTGGGGAAACCCTAATGGCGACCTATGTAGGTCGCCACGGGCCTGTGGGTTAGTATGATAATAAATTAGGCTGCTTTGATACAGACGATTGCACAATTGCCCTGCTTACTCTAGATACTGCAAAGCTATAACTAACTGAGTCCTCAGATGGAACCACTAGTCTATATCCGACTAGATACTTGATAAGAAAATTTTGTAACATAACAATTTCAATTCATAACAGATTCTCAGAGCAATGTAGCTGTAATTTACTAGTATTGCATAGAGAGTTATTCTATTACGCCGTAGTACATAGTTACACATTCATCACTCATTGACTTGATGCTTATGTACCCTTCGAAACTTCAATACACGAACTGCAGATTGCTAACAAATTTAAGGAGATTGGTATTATCACACTACTATATCCGAAACTTGATCTTACGGCTGAACGTAAAGTTGGCATGTACTGTATGGCCTAGACATAGAATCTGTTGTACAGGTGACAGATAAGCGCACCAGGTATCCAGAGTGGGGAGCTGATTGCAAGAATTATTGTTATCAACAAGGTTCGCTCGTCACCGGCTGGTTGCAAAAGCCCACTTCTAAGGATCTCTTCTCGCTGTCGATGGAACATTTCTTGTTCCGCTTTCATATGATCCTTTACCACGTTTATTTGTGCAGAACGAAGCTCCCGGGTCATGTTGAATCTTTGTTCCAGTTTTTGAAGCTTCTGATTAAAATGATTGGACCTCATAGCTACATCTCGCTCGCGCTTTTGCCTTCTTCTAGTGACGGCAGCGTCATAGTCATCTTTGTGCTTTTGTCGGCTTTCTTCAGTTGCCATACGCTTTGGACGACGATAAATCGACCCTTTCTGACCGATGTCGTGATCTCGAAGAACTCTTTGACGAAGAGCTAGCAAGGATTCCTCATTCAGCGGAATCGTGACTACTAAGGGCCCTCTTCCTTCCGTATATGTTTTGCAAATATGATAGCACGGAGACCAAGTAATCTATCAAGTACGCTATTAGTACAGTTTCGGAATATGTTTCAATAGTACAGCAAACCTGGCTTATTCCACGCTCCGATGCGGCTTCCTTAATAGCGTACTCGAACAAATCACACAAGCTCCGCTTCGTTCCTTCAAGGATTTCTAGCTTGTGCTCATCCTGAGTTGTATGATGCGCCATCTTGTTTCGGATTTGCTTCGCCTGCGTCATTAATCGGCGGAGGGCTTCCAAATCATCTTCTCTCATAACTTTAGCGAGCCTGCCACTGGATTTTTTCAACTGCAGCCGAACAATATCAATTATGGCTGGTAGGTCAGCTGCCTGATGGCATCGATATCCTCTCATACTCAACCCATCTGCATCAATAAGCTCGCACAGAATGTACCCCAGAAATTCAAGCTCGTCGGTCCAGGTCGTCAATCGTGCTTGAGTTTCAAAGTAGGCTTCTGAGTGTACTGACATTTTGATAGCATGGATTCAAGGGTGCGGGAAATAGTCTGCAGAATAGAGCTTGGTTGCCATGACTTAAATAATCGCGTAAATTGAACAATGAGCTCATTATGACTAGTACTTGCATCGCTCTCGACATCATGACGTTAACGATTTTATGGCGAGGGAAAGGATACACGTAATAGACTATTGCATAGGGGAAACTAAGCTTTGTGCCAATTTGTCCTAAAATCTTGGGAAGGCAATCGGTTTCTTTGTATGAACAATGAAAGCAATAGTAGCTGTAGTAAATGACGGTTTGCTGTCTTGATCTGCTTTGTTCATACTGCTGATGTAAGATATTAATCACAATCACATGATCCTTGTGAGCTAACTATGATGTCGAACTTCCGTAGCGTACGTAATATTCAGTACACCCCTCGAAATATGAAGATCTGATTCATTGAATCTAGCAGCGATACTGCACTAAATATAAGAGAAATAGGGGTAATCTAACTAACTAAATAAGAAAAAAGAAACAATACAATAAATGATTGAGCGGGCGCTGACTAACAGTAAGTTTGGCGTTGAAGCGAAATACTAGCGGTCACTAAAGATTAACATATCTCCCCAGCATCAGCAAGGTTATGTACAGTCCTGATTAGGCCTCGCCAAAACCCGCCCACTGCCCAAACCCGCCCGCGAAAACCCAGCCCATGGGCCGGGTTGGGTCTTAGTCAGCAAACCTGTGGGCGGGTTGTCATCCAGGAAACTGTAAGACCCTCACCATATATATATAGAGAATAGTTAGAACTTCGCGGGCTGAGTCAGCCGGGGACTGACTCAGCACATGGAAGGATATCCTTCCTTCGCGAAGGCAGAGACTTCGCAACTCAGCGTTAATCTATGATACCAACCTGACTATTGATTCATGCATGAATTCTATTATTAATATCTCTTATTAAGTGCCTTTATACCCTTTCACACTTATCACAACCCCTTTAGGCCTCAGGTCCTTATAGCGTTCATTGTTTCAGTGTAATATTTATTGAAAAGCATGACAGAAATAAATTATCAAAATTACATCAGTTGACTAATCAGGTTTATTCATGATTTATGTATATTTTTAGGTATTTTGGGCAACCCGCGGGTACCCACCAAGAACCCATGGGCGGGTTCATCAAGGCCAAAACCCGCGGTAGGTTGCCCGTGGGCGGGTAATGAAATTGAAAACCCAACCCAAACCCGCGTTTGGCGAGGTCTAGCGGTAATTACCCTAGCGCACGGGACTGGTACGGATTACCGGCAAGCGAGATGCTTCGCTGGGTTGTTCTTGGCTTCCGGCAAGATCGGACGCCTAATTGCTTATGTCCCACGACATTGATTTTTCCCCCTCGGAGATTGTCCTCCATCAGGCCTCCAACGCAGGTGTTTCATGATCAACCTCGTCCCATCGCTTAGAAAGTCGGTGGGGCTCCCAGTCCTCGCCGTAGCAGCCGCCCTCCCACCAAGCGTGCATGGAATCCTGGCCCGAGCATAGCATTCCATCGGCGGCCTGCAAGTCCTCAGCGCCGCCCAACCGGGAGTAACGAAGAACACGGCCGCGGTCGTCGATATACACGAGCAGCACGTTCCCCGGGTCATCATTTGCCTCCTTGTCATAGATAAGCACATGGCTCCATTTGGCCGCTAGGTGAAAGATCGACAGAGCATAGTCAAAATTGTCCACGCCGGCCTCGATAGCCTCGTCTCGTGTTTTCCGCTTCCTCTCATTGTACCAAGCAGCAAACCCTGGTGTCTCCTCGACGATTTGCGGGATACGAGTCAGGATATTATGCAGCGACTGTAAACCGTCGTTGGAACCCGCATCGTAAAGCGCGGCATCGTCGAAGACTGTTCCGTCGTACTCAGCCTCGGAAATCAGCTCGGCCAAGTTTTCTTCCGAGCCTTCGCCGTAGAAAGTGCACACGAGACGTGTATAGCTGACTCCCCGGCGGTCCGACGCACTGCGGACCCGAGCGAGGAGATTCTTCTCGTCCTCTGTGATATCATCTTTGCTGAGAGACATCTCCTTGAGCCGCTCCACGTACGGCTACAAATCATGATTAGCTATTGCTCCTGCACGTAGGGGTACCTGAGATGGACTAACCATGCGGCCACGCGACCCAAGCTCTAGCCACTTGCTAAAAATCGCCGAGCGCTGTGCATCGTCGGAGATGGCATGGTCAATTCTCCATTGGTCCTAGCAGACAAACCTATTAGTGTCTCACTTCATTTTATGTTTTGAGGGGTTTCTGTATGTGATCACCAGGAGATACAGGTCGGCGGCATGGATTATCACCGTCTCCTGGCCGTGGGAGCGTTTCAGGGCGTAGTCGCTAGGCATTATGGGATTTGTGGACAGAGAGGGGCTGATGAGGGAATAGCGTTGCAACCTTAGTCCCTTTTATATCTAGCCAGAGTCATCAGGAAAGGTTAATCCAGAAAAAAAAAAAATGCAAAGTCAAACTTAGGCTGCAAAGTGAAAGATGAAAGATGCAAGTCTAATAACAGTTCCCAACTTCCCAAGACAGGAAGCGGGACCCGAGGCGGGGCCAGTCAGCGGGCAGCCCACATGTGAAGCACTTTACAACTTACATACAAGGCATGTTACCTTTCACAAGCACGAAGTTAGAGCGCAGTAGTATTACATAGTAGAGCGTCCACCCCGCTAGTCGTAGGGTTCATGAGCCGTATGGAAGGGGCTAGCAAACCTCGCATATCAACTGTTGTTTGATGTTGCTCCGACCAGTCTTCCAACGATCTGTGGAAATGCTCTGGCCGCCAACATTTCGTGTAATCAGCTCTTCTCTGCCTCGTATATCGTTGGAGATGGGTATGTCAGCATAGCTGCTCTTGATGATGTGTGCTTAGCCAACTGCAAAGACTCGCTACTATTCTTTCAGGTGAATGTAGGCGATGCTTGTGGGAACACCACTTATATCTTCCCCGGCAACGTCTCGCGGACGGTGCAAAACTTCGTCGTGCCCCTCGTCTGGGCATTGGAGGCGGCCTGTATTAAGAGCGACTTCACCTACCTTACTGCTTGCCCGCCGTGATTGCGGGCAATGTCTCAGACTGCTCTCCGTGCATGTACACAAGTACGAGGCAGCCATGCTGGACTCTCACCATACGGCCAAGTGCGCTACAGCCCGAACACATACTCGTCGCTGCTGTTCTCCTGCGGAGTAGCGGCCTCCAGTTACCCTATTAACTGGTACGGCCGTCGCTACTGTGCTCCCTTCGGTGACAGCGACGACGGTTTCGGCCACAGCCACGGCTATGTGCTCAAGCTACTATTCCGTCAAGTCTGGAGACACATGCCAGTCTATTGCCATGACTAACTTCATCTTCAGCGCACTTAACTGCTCGGTTCAGATAGGTCAGCAGGTTTGCCTAGGGGCTCAGTATTGAATCATCTTTCTAGTCTAGTGTTCTGCCATCACCCAACATCTCGCAGCAGCTTGCCTGAGGTAGCTGAATCATCATCTATCTTATCACACTAAGCAAGACTAGGTAGTAAGCTTAATTAGCAGCAATTTAATGTATTTATATAACAGGCCATATATAAAACTAGAATTTACATTTTAGTAGTTTCATTCTTTTCTTCTGCTTAGTTTTTGTTCAGATAGACTATCAAATGTAACATTTGAATGAGTTATGATATGATAGGCTTTTTTTAATCTTTATAAATAGTTTTTTTAATAAATATTATAATACTGTATTTATAATTATTAAAATTATTAATTATACTTTATATATAATTAGTTTTATTAATTTTATACATTTTATATTAGTTATAGGCTTGTACTCTACAATCACGTCCCACAACGCCTGATAACTATTACAAAGTTACATCTATGGTCCTGTAGAATGAAGGGGTCTTTAAAACTGCCCTAGCGGAAGATGAAGATCTCGAGAGGGAGGTAGGCGAAGTGGACGTCCATTTGGAGAGCCGGTTTTTGAGGGGGCAGTCTTTTAGGGGGGTGGAGGAGGGTGCGGATCGCCGTTGATTCAATCAGTTGAGAGCGTACTCCAATACGTGTGCATGGACAGTCGGTATGCTGATGAGGTCGCAACAGCATAGGTGGATAATTGTGTGGTCTTGCAGCTGGTGCATCACCAGTGCTAATAAGAGGTTTTACTATCCTTACTCCACAATTTAATTTGACTGAAGGCAGTTGTTGCGGCCTAATACTGCTCGAGAGCCCTTGGGCAGACCATCATTCCAACTTCCAATTTCAGCAGCCCTTCAAGCTTGAATCTCCTCCCTCTTGAAAGAGAGAGCATCTCAGGAATCATCCCATATCTCCAAGTTATTTTCCTGAATAGAAAGTTCACGCCTCCGCATTCCCTGTGCTCCGTGTCCGAGGCCGTGTTGCCAAAGAAGCTGCCGAAACACCCAGTGCGCAAAAATGGTCAAGTCGTCCCAGGCATCTTATAATAGACGTATATCATCAGAACAGACCCACTAAACATGCAACAACCATTCAAAACCTGGCTCTTCCAGAATTCACCTGTCTCAATATCATTCAAGGCAGATGTAACTGGAAAGCCGATCAAAGTTCCTAGAGCCGCAGCAGCTGATGATATACCAATCCTTGTACCAACAAGATCTTTATCTGGCGAAAGGTGGGGCACAATGATCGGATATAGAACTGCTAGCGGTCCCATAAACAGAGAAATGAGCACTGCCCAGACAATGGTGGAAGAAACTGATTTAACACCAATCCAGCCGAAGAGGAGGGCACTAGATGCCAAAGAGAAGCCTCCCATAGTGAGCGCGGGCCCGAAGCGGTTTGAAAGTGGCACCGCCAGATACCGACCTGGAATGGTTGATGCATTACAAATGACTAGGACGTAGAAGGCTAGATTCGAGCTTGCACCGGCTTTGAACTGCGCAAAGGTCGGGAGTAGAAAGAATGGGACCCAGTAGGCGATCCACATGAGAAACAGAGCTACGCAGAAGACCATAAAAGCTGGGTCACGGAATGCGGTGGGATCCAGAAGGGAGCGGACATTATGGGGCCCCCTGCTCTTGATGCTGGGTAATATGATTGCCATCGCTATAATCAATTCGCCCAGTGTCACGAAGCCGAGGACTCGAGTTGCCCATGAGAAGCCGAGTTTGGGCTGGAGTTTGGAAAAGATAATGGGGTAGATTATGCCACCTGTGTGCTTGGTTAGTGGCGTTGCTGATGAGAATATGGGAACAAGTTCGTGGAGGACGAACCAATTGCGGTCCCTGAGGTGGCAATGAACATGGCCAAGGGGCGATGTTGTTGGAACCTCGACGCAACGAGGCTGACGCTAGGCACGTATAGGATTGCACTTCCGATCCCGACACAGACACCCTGTGCCAGGAGGATCTGATAGTACTCGTGGGCTAAGCTCAACATCATGACGCCCAATACTGTGATTATTGTGCCTATAATCAAGAGCTCTCTGATATATCCACGATCGAAAATGGGTCCGGTTACGACGCCGCCCACTGTAAATCAAGGTTCCCCGGTTAGTCTCGCGCATCTTCCTCATTTAGACCTCTCTCTAGAAGTGTAGCAACTTACAGATGAGATTGACACCTTGCAGCGTTCCGACCCACGCGATTGTGGTCGAGGGCGTGGAAGACAACAGGGTTGTTTCATAGTACTTTTCGTACGAGCCATAGGCACTCAACAGACCCCTATAATAAAGAAACAATGAGTAACACAGCTTCAGCACAATAGGAGACTTACGGACCGACTCACCACGTTGCTGTGTAAACGAGAAAGGCACCTAGGGCCTGCAGCCAGGCATCCAGGCCCTCGTGTCCCTCTTCGGCGACATTTTGCCGTCTGTTCTGTTGGACGTTAGTGGGGATGGCTTGGAGACCTTCAGGCGCGGATTTTGGGGAAGATGCCATGCACGGGTTCGGTGACAGCGAGGCCTCCTATAGGGCTTCTATGTTTAGGGCGCGAAGAGTGTCAGGCACTTGCAAAAAAAGGGTTTGTACCAGTGGGTGCAAGGGATGAGAAAGTTTATAAAGCCTATAAAGCTGATAAATTGTATTTTGAGAGATCTAGCCGGCTCGCCCCTGATCAAAAATTCTATGAAATGAAGAACCCCGAACAGCGTTACGTGGCTCCAAAAAGCCAGAACTACGACGTTGCAGCTGGTTTCCTTGTTCTCAAGGACTAGTGGGAAGACTCGCGAAGATCGGCATATCTGAATGTAATCTCCGGTGGACTAACAACAGCCTTGCATCACACTAAGTCCTCGCCATTGGCGGCCATTCAAATGAGGCCATTCACTGTTAGAGGTTAGGTAGGGTTTTCTATTTTACGCCTAATCTGATTCTGAGATATCTAGATATCTGTTATGTATTGAATTTCTCTATAACTCCACCAATTAGTTTGAATGCTGACATTTACCAGTTCAGCGATATGACCAAATAGCTGAATACCAATATCCTGCAACATGTGCACCTCCTGATAAAACGAGGATTTGAAAGGCAGCATACTAGATATAATAACTCTTTTCTGGTCTGCTTCAGCAAGAAATACCACTAGTAGTTCATCCTCGTCATCCACAGCAACAAAAGACATAGCACCGCAAATAAAACGGGCCCAGAGATCGTCCTCAGATTTTTGGCAATGCTGATCCGCTAAGACTGCCTTCTTCGTAATATCCAATACCTTGCTCACGTAGGAACTCCGGCACGTAAGACGCTGCAAGCTCACACGGCGGCGTAAGGATGTCATGGTCTTGGTAGATATGCTGGAAGAGACGTGTTTCGAAAACAGCACGGGGATCAACGCTGCTAGTGAGAGCTGCAAAACGCTCCGGGGAGTTGGGGCACTAGCCTATAGGGTGGGGAACAACGACGACGGAAGGCTCAGATGCGGATGCAGCAGGCTCACTCTGGAGAGGAAGGAGGCGGGGAATCGATGGACTGGGAATCGGTGGGGTAAGATCACCAGGATCAAAATATGTCTGATGATGCTCTCACACCTTGGGAACCACCAAATGAGGTGCTTATCTGTTTTGGAGGAAGCAGATACCGACAGCCAATGCACCAGATCCGGGAAGGTATGGGACAGCACTGATAGCCTGCGCGCGAGCCTGGTATTGGATCCGGAACAGGCCCAGAAGGAAGCGATTGAATGGCAGGCAGCCGAGGAGTCACTCTTTCTCAAGCCTCTCGGTACTGCCACTGTCGCGGTAGGCCAGCGACGATGGAGCCTCCCAGACATCACAGAGCGAGTCAGACCCCCGGTTGCGAGCAGATCGTGTGAAAAAAACGGCAGGAGAGGGCGGTTACACCGCTTGTTTTCACCTCGTGGCATGAAAGAAACCTAGCCAGCCCGGAGGCACAGCCCCGAAAAAAGAGGGATTGCAGAAAATCCGTGACAATCAGGTGGATGTAGCATCTTCATCGGACTCAGATTTCACTTAGCCTCCACACCAGTCTCTAGCTTCTCAGCATGAGGTACGGCCAATGACTCCAATTCACTGAGAAAATATCCCAAGTCGCCGCGGCTGCCGGGGTGACGAAAGCAGCCCTGCCGGACATGATCCTCCCGCGGATGGTCTTGAGTCAACTTATACGCGGAGGATCGATTGCCACTGGGACGCGTGGAAATCTTGTTCTGGGTCTTTGAGCGAGAGGACTGGAGGCGGTCGGATCGTCTCCAAGTTGATCTCTCGGGTACTGGATGACTCCGCTGAATGTGAGCCTCAACCACCTGCCAAAGGCCATCAATCCCGCTCTGTGATCCCCGAGAAGTTTTGAACATCCTTTCAGATTTATGTACAGAATATGTAGATTGTTTTATATACAAAGTCACAAGTCATGCTTCTTAGAACTATGTTCACGGGGAGAAGTTTGTTCAGTGGCAGCCCTCTCAGACACAATCAACTCATGAGACCAATACTAGAGATACTCGTTGATGATGGTCTTTATGAGTCTTAATCCGCTCCAGTCATCCCCAGAAATTGCCTATTGCTGGACTATCATATTCTAGGATACCCTGTTCTGGTACTCATTATGTAGTGAGATATCTCATTCTGAAACTTTCTGTATACTAGTATTTATTTTATACTGAAACAGTCTATCTCAGAATATATCATACTGGCGACAGACTGACTAATTAATTAACTAATTTATAGACTGTTCCAGCTGCCCTAGTGACAGTTATGCAGTGTTCAACTATAAATACAAAGATCTAATCCCTCACTTTCAGATAGTAAGTCATTCCTGGACTAAATTGCTTCCCTTTCCGCTCCAGGTGGATACCTCTATACTGATAGATTTCTGGTTGTTCTGTGTCTGTGTACCTTTCAGAGCTTTCTTGATCTCCTTTGCTTCTGTATACTACTAATCACTCGTTTGCACTATGAGTATTTGAGTACTGTAGATGAGACTGCCTGGAATTACTTCAGCAGTCCTGTCCTGAGGACTATCTTGGCTGCTGGACTGCCATTAGCAAGCTACAGAGAACTTGCTTGATGTCAATGCATGATTGTTTGCCTGCCCATATTCAATGTCATGTCCATCCAGTTCCTGTATTCAAGCAGGATGTTGTACTATCCGGCGCCTGTAGCCGCACTGGCAGGCGTCGGTGTCGCCTTTGGCAGACTCATTGATATGAAAAGGGTCCACCATGGCAGTACCATGTGCGGCAGGTGTTTCTCGAATTGTTCGAGTCGTACCTTGTACTTATACTCCAAGATATTTGAGAATCGGGCAAGAGGACTCAGGGCGTCGTGTTTTCGCGTGTAGTTGTTGCCCTCAGGAATCGCCATGTCACTGTAAAGGGGGCTGGTTCTGATGCGCATTATAGCTTCTAACACTGTTTGCTCCAGTGGTGTACTGGGAGTAGGTGTGCCTCCCATCCACAGTTGAGGTAGAGCTATTTTAGTTCCTGTACACCCTTCCACACGTCATGTCTTGCACTATGTGCTCTTGCTTTTCTTTCTGAACAGTGTTCCGGTGGCTCTGTCTTCCTTAGCATATGAGATGAAACCTACGCCATCCGGGGTTGTCAAACAGACCAGAGAGCGATAGTTACCTTATTAATACACGGCCCCAGGACTTCATTGACAGGCCTAGGTGGAATATGGATTATGGAAATAACCGTAGACATCTACTGGATCGCCGAAGGGCTGCCATTGCGTCATTAATCCTAGATTAGGATCTGTTAGAAAAAATAAAGAATAAGACTGAAAATTCTAAGGACTTGAACGTTCGAGTGTCGATATCATAAATAAAGGTCCAGGCAAGTACCGTAGTTTCTGTTAATCGCAAAGCAGACTCCGGCATTGGTACATTAAACAGCATTTCATGCCATTTCTCGAAGTTCCCTTCATCCCTATCCGCCCCGAGGTAACATATCGGAAGTGTACTAGGAGAGGGTTCTCTATAGCCTGGGAATTCTAGATATGGCAGCTAGTACATTAAATCCACAGCTGCAGCGTTGATGGTGCTTGGGTGTTGCCTGTCTGTTGATGGGTCTGGGAGATGGATCATGTTGGAGTTAATAGCGGCTAGCTGCTCAAGGAGGGTGTAAAACTCTGTCAGAGTGTTTAGTACCTCATGGTGAGCAGTGTAGCTTCTCATTTTGACAGAGGTGGGTATTGGAATGGGTTTAGGGCGAGTGAGAGAAGAAGATAACAGAGAGGGCGTGTGTCGGCTTGTCTGGGATGTACTGGGGGTTTACATAGATATAGAGTAGACTAGGGCTGGGAGACGCACCAAACTAAACTTGATTCAGGAGTGAAATGAGAATTACTTTTCCAAAGGTAGCAAGGATCTACAGTTAAGACATAAATTCTATAGATTAGAGTAGAGCATTAGCAGATCCATGAGCTAATAGCTGTCCAATTCTCTGACATTTACTTAGACTACATGCCCAGGGTGCTAACTATAACGTCATTAATCTAGCATGATACCTAAATACTTTAACGACTCAATCATCTCATCTGCGCTCTGATCATGCTCCTGTAACTCCTCTGCGCTTAAAATACTCCGCCACCGGAAGTGTATCTCACCGTTTCTACATGCAGGGCTCGCTCCCATTGGGTGAGGTTCGAGTAATTTCAATTTAAACACCCGTGGGTTATCCCATATCGCAAATCCCAGGCGTCGAAATGGGTCGAATGATATAAATCGCAAGGGTGATCCATAATATGAGTTCGACATAATCACCATGCTAATGCCTGGGACCGGTCGGTCGAGGAATGGGATTTGATCCGCTGACCTGAATCCCGGTGGTATAGCCGGCTCAGAAGGGGGTTCCCAGTCCACAATGACGGGCATTATTGGCCATGGGAGAGTGTAAGGCTTGGTTTCAAGGTCAGATTTTGTTGGGCCCGCATCAACTTCCTTGCTTTGTTCGAGCTCTCCTTCCATAAAGTGCTCATCAGCAAAAGGAAGAATACTCCAGGTAGATGCAGCAGCTGCCATCAAATCTTTCCGATGCTTCTTCTCCCGTTCCAGATCGTCCAGGAAGTCCAGAACTGTCAGGATCTGCTGTCTTTCAGGTCTCAAGACGCCATTGCTCCAATAGGAATACCCCCTCACTCCACAAAACTCCCAGGCGCCAAGGGTAGCCAGCTTCTCAACCTCCTGAGTTGACCATCCGAGCCGATTCTCTGCCACTGCTCGTTGGAGATCCATCAACATCTGGACTCGCCATAGTGCTCGACTCACGCGGTGCTCTTCTGTCCATGTCGGGGGACCAAGATCCTTTGGTGTGATGCGTGATGCTCCCATTGTTTCTGGGTGTTCCCGCCACGGAGTCCTGAAGCGCCCACACGTATATCGAAATTTTTGGTCTAAGAGACGGGATGGCTTTATGGCCAGGCTCCGACGCTTGTAGTGTTGAAGGCAGGCATGGGTAAGGCACCAGATCTGGTACATTGATTGGGAGATGCTCTGTAACACCTCTGGAGAGATTGAGGGTATGCAAGGAAGTGCTAAGAACTCAGCACTATTGCTCCATGTCAAGAATCTATCCAAGGTGGGATATTTCAGTGCCACATTGGATGTGGAGCGAATGAATACAGTGAGATAAATAGTGGCTTTGACTTGTCGCGGGAAAGTGCTGGTTTCGATCAGATGAATTAATGTGGCAGAGCCCGTACTGCTGAAGATATCATAGCACCATGATGAAGCCTCAATCAGGTGATACAGTGATTGGAAATCTGGGATGTCTTGAATAATTTGGACAATGATCTCTGCTGGGAGACGCTGGAGGAGATCAGCACTTTGTGGAGGATGCAGAGCCCCAGTAGAAACAACCACAGGCTGCATCATGGCGATTTGGGTGGAAAGTTTCGGAGCAAGAGGGGTGAGAGATTTAATGATCGTGGGAAATTAGTTCAGGGTGAAAGGCGCAGTAGGGTCCAGGGGCCGCCGGTGATGTCCCTGACTCATACTCGGACCTGTACACTTGAATAGGCAACTACTAGTACTATATGGTGTAGTAGTTATATCCATGTAATGCACTGTGATATTCACTTGCAGGAGATCCCTGCTAGGGTACCGTAGTACTGCTAGTGGTAGTCAGGTCGGAAAGGTACAGTGATGAGCGGGTGTTTTTCGGCGGTTATGACCAGACTATACATAATATAAATGGGTCTATAGTTACTTACTAGCTCGTAATAGACTAACTGCATAATTTTAGTTCGCTACCTCGCTAGGCATTGGACCCTGCAGTTACCCATATAAGTTATGGAAAGCTCGCAAAAGAAATTAAAAGGTAATAGTAATGGGCAAAGATTAGGCATTAGAAATGGTTTAATTAGTGCTTCATGTCTCTACTAATTCTCACATAATTTCGCTTAAGCCATCTGCTATTTATTATACTACTTTGAGTCCTAATATACTCCACTTGTGACTACCTGATAGAGTATTACGGACATTAGTACTACTAAATAAGTACACTGTTGGTCAACAGGACCCTCATATACCGGATCTTAGCGATGGTTTATTGTCTACGAGGTTAGTTTAATATCTACACGGAAGAATTCCGGTAATTAAAACAATCTATCTCCTCTATTCTATATTTTGGAATGCAAGCAGGCAAGCAAGGCTAAGTAAATCCCTGCAACCAACAAGAAGCTCCGATAGACTCACATGCTGATGGAATCTGGCAGAGTGACAATAATCGAACAGGCCTGGCTGAGTATAGCACAAACTGCTAAGAAAGCTCAAGGTTTTATCCAGACATGCTGTAACCCTTCATTGACAGTCTCTTGTCTCAATATCGGATTGACTGAGGAGCCCTGATCCATTTGATAGCCTGGTGACCATGTAGCCAGGAATCATTCTGTTTGTGGTCCACTTCCTGAGCTTTCCAGGACCCTTGTCATGATGATGGCTAGTCTTCAGAAGCGGCTACTTTGGCGAGGCCCAAATACACTCTAGTCAAGGCCCCTGCTTGTGCTGGCTCTGAGCTAAGTCAATGGATAGGACCTGCAGCGTTGCTTCTCAAAAGGTGTCGACCCATGTGATGCTACGCCGCAATATGTCAATACTTCAGAATGAGCATGAATTTACTAAAGGCTATCGCGGTAAGTGACATCCCTGAACTATCAAGGAGCTCACTGGTTTCAAGTAACTAATTACTTATCTGGCTTGGTTGAATGACCGGGATAGATTCAATTCCGGGCCTCATGCCCAGGAGCTGTGCTATAAATTCGAAGCTGCCTTCCTTCAATTGCTGTACATATTTCTATTCTCCATTGCAGACTCTGGCCAGCATAGCTGTCATGATGAAGCTCCTACTTCCTCTCTCTCTTTTGGTGGCGTCATGCCATGTGAACGCAGCAGCAGTTTTTGCGCACTTCATGGTCAATTCCTCTCTCTCTACTTTGCTATTCACATCACTGACTACTTCAACAGGTGACGAACTCTGAAAACTTTACGCTCAGTGACTGGGAAAATGATATTTCACTTGCTCAAGAAGCGCATATCGATGCATTTGCGCTCAATATGGCGTATATGGACCCGACCAACGGCCCCTCATTGACTTTGGCTTTCCAGGCAGCCAGCAACCTTGGCTTTAAGCTCTTTTTTTCTTTTGACTATGCTGGCAACGGGCCGTGGCCCCAATCCACGGTGATTAGCTACATCTTGCAATATGGGTCCAATGCAGCATATTACCAGTTCAGTGGCCAGCCGTTTGTTTCGACTTTTGAAGGACCAGGAAGTGCCTCAGACTGGGCCAAAATCAAGGCACAGACCAATTGTTTCTTTATCCCAGATTGGTCGTCCTTGGGAGCAAAGGCTGCTCTCGAACTGGGTGCTGCTGATGGTCTATTCAGTTGGGCAGCATGGCCCTGGGGGAGTGAGGAAATGACCACCTACAATGATGCCTCATACTTCCAGTTTCTTAACCAGACGGGAACTGCATTGCCATATATGATGCCCGCATCGCCGTGGTTTTTCACCAACTTGCCTGGTTACAAAAAGAACTGGCTGTGGCGCGGGGACAATTTATGGTACAGCCGCTGGGAACAGATTCTCTATAACAAGCCAGACTTTGTCGAAATCATCTCTTGGAATGACTATGGCGAATCACATTACATTGGGCCATTATATGATAAGGCTATGGCTGCCTTTTCTATTGGTAAAGCACCCTATAATTATGCCACTAACATGCCCCATGATGGTTGGCGTTTGTTCCTTCCTTTTGTGATTGATATGTACAAAACTGGAACGGCATCAGTTACAAAAGAAGGCCTGGTCACTTGGTATCGACTTAACCCTGCTAGGGATTGCGCCACTGGTGGTACATCAGGCAACACTGCTAGTCAATTGCAGCTTGAGTTTGAGCCATATGATGTTGTGGAAGACCAGGTGTTCTTTTCTGCCCTCCTTGGCTCAAGCTGTGATATCAGTGTGAGTATTGGCGGAGTCATTCAGACTGGCTCGTGGAATTACTCTCCAGATGATGGAGTCGGAATATATCATGGCAGTGTACCTACAAATGGGGCTACAGGTGCAGTTACTGTTACTCTATCACGCTCGGGCTCTGTGATTGCCTCAGTGAGTGGCGAGTCTATCACATCAGCATGTACCAATGGCATTGAAAATTGGAATGCATGGGTAGGGAGTGCCACTGTCTCTGGGGTTATTTCTGCAACACCTTCGTTAAAGCTTGAAGATCAGGTATGTGTTAATGGAACAGGTGCCTACAACTTTGCTGGTCTGTGCAGCTTCGCCTGTTATTATGGTTACTGTCCAGTTGGAGCATGCACCTGTACCGCTCTTGGGGCACAAAGGAAACTACCAAAAGCTACTGGGGTTCAGGGATATCCCATTTCTGGAGAAGATGCTACTTATAGTGGCCTGTGCAGCTTTGCTTGTGGATATGGATACTGTCCATCTAGTGCTTGCGGAACAACGCAGGTTCCTCTCACCATACCAACTGTGTCGGATTTTGATCATCCAGCTTGCGTATCTGGCACTGGTGACGGAAATCTAGCTGGCTTATGCAGCTTCAGCTGTAGCTATGGGTATTGCCCCATCAATGCTTGTCAATGCACAGGCACTGGGAATCTTGTCCCTCCACCAGCTGCAACAGGCGTTTCTGGCTCTCCAGCTCCTGGCTTGGATTCTACTCTCTATGCTGGGCTCTGCGACTTTGCTTGCACCCGAGGATACTGTCCAACAGGCGCCTGCATATCAGGCTCAACATCATCTAACAACACCGTCTATTTGCCCCCGGGCGTTTGGTCAGACCCGGATCCAGTGGCTGCCTGTATTCCCCCATGTGCACTCATTCTCCCACCATTTCCTCTTGGATCCCTAACCACGTTCGACTTCGGCCAGATCGCGGTGCCAATTTATGTGTCGGATAATGGTACAATCAAAACCACTGATACCATTATTAGTATACCTCCAATGACCGTTGGCAGTGTGGATGTTTGGAGAATCTCTATCCTTCCCTCTGAGACAATTCCCACTACCATATATCCCTTGCAAAGTATTATGCCGCCATCAGTGGTCATTACTTTGGGTCCCGATCAAGCAACCATTCCTCCGGTCCCTCCAGGCGGGGTGCAATCAACCCCAGCCTTTGTCTCTACGACCCAAGTAGTCACCATTCAGCCACAAGCCACTGTATCATTCCCGCTGCCAACACCGTTCCCGTCCATTTCATTCACCAGTGCGCAGCCATCTACTACATGCACATCAGGATGTGGCTCAGACAGCTGTGCCATGTTTGGTGGATGCACAGATAGTGGCACCGACTGCGGAATCTATGCGTGTGGCGGAGGGTGTGCCATCAATGGGTGCAACATCATGTCTAGTGGGATCGCTGGTTCTAGTGACCCTACAGAGGCAGAACCAGATTCCAACAATCCCGTCGGTGCTCTGCAATATGATATGGACGGTCCAGATGATACCAATGATGGCTCGTGGATTCCAGTTCCCCTTCCCTCCAGTATTATGGTCTCCGTTACCAACGTGATAACCTCGGCCGTCTCCGCTCTACAAACACCACTAGCCGACTATATTGCTAGCTCGTATGATACGAATAAAGCAGCAGTGTTGACCAACGCTGTCAGCTCCGTTAAATCCGGTATGTACCTTGGGCAGGGCGTTTTACATTCTGTGTCCCTGTCACAATACTAAATTCTGGGCAGCTGTCAATGCGCAAAGAACGGCAATTCGAAGTTTTAACGCCGAAAGCAATCCGTCGTGGTCCTCAGATTTGGATCTCGGTCCTGCTTTTGATACTGTTCTAACGGATCTGGGTAATATTATCTCTGATGCTGTTGGTGGCGGTTACGAAATAAATCAATATAACAAGGATCTGACGAGTAAGAGTCCCCTTCCCTCATGATCCGTCCGGAATCCTAACCGTTTGGCTCATTTGATAGGTCACGTCGATGCCCTTGAGAACGCAATGGTTGAAGACACTGGCGTTGATACCTGCACTGATCCCACAGGAACTACTACAACAAAACGGTCTGTCAAGGAGGATGCGTTCATCATTGCTCGGGCGGCACCACCGGCCTGTGGTCCTCAGCAAACGACGGATGCGGGCGATCCAACAAACCTGGATAGGGTTCCAAAACAAGTAAAGTGTGTAGGAAGTGAGTTCTCATGTCTTTGATGGAAAGGATATCGTTCAAAATCTTACAATATATACAGGTGAAGCCTACAGCGTGTATGACCAAGAAGCAATACTTAAGGCGATGAAGCAAGCAATCAACTATATCAACTCGCCACTAATTCAAGGTCCTAATGGAGGGCTCATCCAAGACTATACCAGTATGCTTGCCATGATTTCTCTTCATTGTTTTAGCTTTCATGTGTTCTTCTTTTGCTGACAAAAGTCACCATGATTAGCTCGAGGAAAATATCCTCATACCTACTTCAACACTGATAATATCTTCGGACCTGAAAACTCTGAATGCATTCAACCTGAAAGCGAGTATATGAGTGGTCTCATGGAGTTTCCTATCATCAAAGACGGCACGATCTTGTCTGTCGGTCGAGGTAATAGAAATTTTGATGTTGGTACGGATCGAGTTGTTCTTCAGTACGGAAGAACCGCCGGAGGAGGAGCAGCATATTGGATGTACTGCGGTGTGATGACACATTTTACTAAGACCAAGGTCGAAGTTATGGTTGACGGAGTGAGCAGGATGGTCTTGCCTTTCCGGCGATGCGAAGAGATCTAAGAAAACTCTTCTAATTCTCAATTTCTGAGCTGATCTCTGAGACAAATCACCCTTACCTGGTTGGTTATGTCAGCACAGATGTAGAAAATGAGCACACCATCTCCAATATTTGCATGATGCACGTCAATAACGTGTAATGTTAGGATAGTCCTGCAGATAATCTAGAAATAACTATCACTATCAACAGGTATTCCCGCACATCTCCCCATTCTTCATCCAAACCAAAGCATCGAATCCCGGTCTTAGGTCTTTCTGCATATTATGAACTTTATGAGCAATAGTGATAACCGCATGACCCTTATCAGTAATCTCCTCTTTCACCAATTCCTGCATCCTAGTCTCAGTTCCGGGATCTAATGAGGAACTAGCTTCATCGAGAATCACTATTGGTTTGGGCTCTCTGTCGCCATAGCCATTGCCATAGTCATCATTCCGGGCTGGCGATGACGGAGCTTTAACTCTTAGTAACGCCTGGGCGAGGGCAAACATTTGCATTTGACCCACAGAGACTGGTGGGCAGGTGGATAATGGTCTATGGAGGATGGAGATGTCGGGATATCGGTAATTATGAGTCGTACCTGTGGAAGTTGAAGCAGCAGACGTTTCCTGGAACTCGGAAGCGGAAGAAGAAAAATGTGACCAAAGTCCGGTTGGTTTCAGAACTTCTAATATAGCAGCGTCATGGTGTTGGTTGTATGGATCGAGGTTAAACCAGAGGCTTGCGTCAGGAAGAACGAATGGGTCCTGAGGCACTGCGATGAAGCTGTGTCGTCGTACGATATGAACAGGCAAGCGGGCGATGTCCACGCCGTCAACCTCGATAGAACCATTCTGGGGGTTCAATAGCCGCAGTAGTGTAAGAAAGAGGCTGCTCTTCCCACTGTTACAGTGCTCGTCAGTACCGCCCTTTCACTCTAGACAAGAACTAGCTGATTTGGGGATTACAGGAGTAGCAAGTCATACCTTCCAGTTCGCCCGCAAAGAACAAGTCTTTGGCCAGCTTGAATGTCTAGATTTAGGTCACGAATGACTAGTGCTTGTGGACTGGGACTTGTTAGCATGTAGCCTCCCATACGACTTATTCATGGAGCAAGGTACTAACGTGTAACCTGCTGATACGTTTTTTATTTTGATAGAACCCCTAGTCGGCCACTGCGGAGAAGGCTCCAAGTAGTCCGAGCTTTCGTCTTCGGACGGCGTGTTGTAGTCAATAGACCTCAGCCGGGAAATCGCGCCCAGGGAGGTCTCCAGAGTTGTCCAATTTTCGACCAAGCGAAGCAATGTGGTATTAGCAGCAATGATCATATTCATTGCAGCGCCTATTTCAGCACCAGTCGCTGTCTCCCGCAAGGTCACCGCAGACGCAATCAAGAGCACTGCGATTCCAGTGAACAGTAAATCAAGAACGACATTAAGCCATCGTTACAGGCACAGAAGGAGATATAATGGGCTCTGAGAGATGTCTAATTTACTGATATTGTCGGATTCGAATTCGCTTTCCCACCCAAAGGCACGGATTGTGGCAATACCGTCAACCTGTGCATGATTCAGCTTCCTCTGACGCTCATAGTTACGGACTATAGGAGTTACCTACCGTCTCTATAAAATTAGTATAAAGCTTTGATTTTGACCGTCCAGGTCAATAAAGCGCAACTGCCGAGACGTTCGTAGATAAATTCGTTGTATAAAGTATACACAAACGGCGCACAACGGCAGGGTCACGGCCATTAAGGGCTGAACAGCGAATAGAACAATTGTCTGCATGAGTAGCTTAAAGACCTCTGTTCGTAAATCAGTATAATTCAGCTCATTGTTGATCTGTCTGCTTGTTCCTGAACGTACGAGTGCTGAGATTTGACAAGGCAGGGGGCAGTTGTTTATCGACAAGCTGGATATCTTGACCGAATCTAGATTGAGTGCTATTAGTTTGCTTAGCGGCTCACCAGACCTGTTCAAAATAGCACCAACCTCGAAGGTCGAAAAGTATGAAAGAGGGGCACTGTTTGTTATTAGCCATTACCCAGTATCCCTAACAGTCGTACAGTAAAACGAACCTCATTATCTTTCCAAGGAGGCGGGCGTGCAGCGTAAAGCCTGATGTTGGCGCGATGATGATATGCGTTGACCTTGAACCTAGTTAGATGATGCCAGAAGAAGAGAAGCCATGGAAAGGGGGGAAGAAACTAACCACATGGTCCCGTTTGTAGCTATCCATGCCATTAGAGACAATAACAAATAACCTAGAATATACGGCCATGGCTTTTTAGCGTTCGAGTCGGTCCACCATTTTAGGACGTACTGCGAAAACGTAAGGCAAAATGCGTAGATTGCGGTGCAACTCGCCATGAGCAGCATGTTGAAAGTGCCGACTGAGTCGAAATAATAACCTGATTGCATCATATCTCAGTCTCAGTCTCAGTCCAGCCTTCTCTCCAGCAGAGATAGGATCATCCAGCAGAGATAGGAGGTCGTGCTTACCGTAGAGTGCGAGGTCCCCAGTCCTCCTGGACACGTCGACAGCGGCGTCATCCATGCGTGTTCTATCTGTCAGTGCGGTGGAATTGCTATTTGACTGCGCACTTTCGGCTTTTTCCTGAGAGGGAGTGATTTTTGATATTTGATTTCTTGCCTGAACGATGTCATCCTCAGGATCCAGGACTTGTACTCGTTCACCATCGAGCAGGACAACCTTGTCCGCCAAAGCATAATACTGAGCTGAGCCGAGTTAAAACACAATGTCAGTAAAATTGGAGCATCCGGACCTACCACTGTTGCTAATAAGGAACACGGTAGTATGTATTTTACGGAAAGTTCCTTGAGGGCCAAGCAAGGCTTCAACAATATGGCTTTCGACTTCCCCATCTAGGGAACTGAAAGGGTCATCCAAGACCAGTATACAACAGCGAGAGTAAACAGCACGAGCAAGAGCCTTGAAAGATTACATCAGTAGTAGGAAAGATGATAGGTAAGGAATAGAAACTTACTATGCGAGATTTCTGTCATCCAGAAAGATTGATGCCACCAATTCCAACCTGTATCATGTCTTTGTCGACTAAGGACTCAAGATCGGTGTTGAGACTGCAGGCTTCAATTACAGTCTTGTACCAGTCCTCATCAATCTTTGCGGGCGCCCTTGGCAGATAACATCTCGAATTGAGGCAGTGGGAAGCCAGACTAATTGGTTGCAAAATCCGATAGGTTCATCTGCAACAACAATTCGTCCTTCTCTGGGTGCCATTTCTCCCAGGATTGTCAAGGCGAGGATTGATTTACCACTGCTCACAGGCCCCGAGCACATAAAAGTCGAACCCTTATTCATCCGAAGATTTATTCCCTGCAAAACAGGAGGTGAGGCAGAGGACGGTTGGATTTTGACATTTTCGATCAAGATTGCGAGCCGTTGGCCAGTCTCAAGCTTGTATGCACTTTCAGCAGCAGTGTTTGGCGATATAAGGATCCGTTGGTCCAGCAATAATCCCTTGGCCAGATACGTCTGTATCCTTTCAAAGTTTGCCAAAGACGCAACCGCACGAGGTATTATAGTCATTACCATATTAGCCGGATGTGTGACCAGTGCGAGGAGAGCAATGGAGGTAAAGACTGTATCAGGATTGAATATGGCACTTTTCTTACGAGAAATTGCAAACAGTATCAATGTCAAGACAGGAGAAAGTATTCTCAAAGCATTAGCTATAGGTGATTGATTGTTGTTAGCTTCAATCACACAGGGATGTGAGGGTTCTTACCGCTTGTGTTGTATGTCACCATAATCCACCTCAACCTCTTTGACTTGGTGATCTCTCGAGCCCGCAAATTCGAGATCAGGAGGCTAGTAGCCTCTTCAAGTCCCAGAATCTTCATACCTTGAATTCCTACAAGGACCGAGGTGATCATGGTGAGGCGAGCTTGAGTTGCACCACTCCAGTCCTTCTGTCTGCCTTGGAGGTGCTTCGCAACATAGGCGCTTATTCGCGAACATCCTGCAATCAATTAGTCTCTTCTCTCGTCGACCAGGGTAACTATGCCATACCGAATATGATAAGCAGGGGCAGTAGGGCAAGCCATCCAACCTGTCTTGCAAGAAGGCTCGCTCCGGCCAGCACTTCCACCACCTGGGCCCAGGTTTCGTGGAACATCTCCGCGAACGTATCTACACTGTCAACGTCGGCGCTCATACGAGTGACGGCTTTTCCATCTTGGTTAGGGGACCTTTCGGTCCTTAATGACCGTGCATGGATAAGGCCAACGCGAGCTCCCCGTGTCATCAGCTGCAGCCGGCTGAGCTTGTGTTGGTATAATGACGTTGAGATCTGTATTTAGTTAGAAAGCTTCTTTTTAAAGAGTCGGTCAGGGTACATACTGCAAGACCACAATATATAATCCCAGTGAGTACGACAAGCCAGTATCCGAAATCGATGTGCTCATCTCGAGGATCTTTATGCTGTATAAAATCAATAGTAATGCCAATGAGCATGGGTTGCGAGTAGCGGAAGACTATCAAGAAGAGGCGCGGCAGTATAGGCAATAGAAACTCTCTCTGAAACGCCTTGAATAAAGCAATAGGCAATGTATACTTGGATTCTGGCTTTGCTAGATACGATATTAGGAATCACGGCAATTTTTCAGAACATCAATGACCTCGTGGCTTACATCTTTTTGTCCAGGTGCGAATTATCTTATTGCGTAACGACCTCGAAGACAATGCTTCATCAACACGAGGTAAGTCATCTTGGGCCAGAACCTCACGATAGCCTTCCTTGAGCACAGGGTTAATCCACCGAAAGAGCACACAACCAAGGATTCCGGTCAGTTCCTCGGGCGTAAGAGATTTATATCGAGGCTTCAATATTCTAGCTTTGCTTTGCGACTCCATCACTAGAAGGCCCAGCTCCAATGCTAACCGTATGGCCAGAAATATTCTGTCAACATGTCTCTGAAGCTGGCGCAAAGTCAACTTGATAGTTAAACTGGGACTTCAGCATTCTCGGAGTGTGCAAGTTGTAATAAGGAATCTTTGAAGCTGGAGAATAGGTGTAGGCTGATGCTTACGCGCTAATCCATCCATATCTCACCAGGATGGCGCAATACTTCCTCTTAGAAATACTACTCGCAGCAAATACTACTCCTATATACTTCCTTAAAGTCTACTCTCTCTCTAATCACAAAATACCCTAGGATCTGCAGTCCTAGGCAGGATCGGTGGTCTTTATCTGTCAACATAGTTGTACGTATGAACACGTCCTTGATTAGAATCATTCCTCCAATATCGATCTCCACGCTAATTATTTTGATATTTGATACCCTACTAAGTACTAGTATTATGGCTGGACAAGGGATAATAGTACTTTGATTGTTACCTAGTGCTTTCTATCTATGCTATGGTAGTATTGTTTTATTTGTCAAATATACCCGGAAAATTATCACTCATATATCCCAACGCCGCCCCTCGAACAGTCTCCCAATCCAACATACTCACCCGTGGTCATCAACAACTCTGCACCCCGAAATGCAATAACCCTTTCTTGCCTCTTCTCTGCAACATTCCAATTAGTTACAGACAATCATTTTAGCCATGCAAATCCTACGCCTCAAAACCCCAAGTATACACACCATTCGGTCACTTGAGCCCCCCCCAGATCACGGGAGCACCGGCGTGGAAGCGGCATGAAAGGAAAAGTGGACTTGATGATCGCAAAGATCCAAGCAATCTACAGGGTAGGAGATATTCTTAGTCTTTCCAAGAAGACTCCAAGTTGCAGTTGCATTAGAAACTGTGAAGAAGCGGTTACGAGCTTTGACAAGACGGCGAGAATAAGAAAAGACGGTGAGTCACATGACAGTTCGGCCGCAGTCTCTCTAAAAAGCGCGTTAGCTCGAGTTTCATTGCAGTTGAGCATGGTTGAGATGTTCAAAAAGCATTTACTAGATGAAAAGCTTGTTGCAAGGTTCTGTCAAATCTTACTATGTTCGCGTACGTTATGATCGCTAAATCAATGGCTGGATGTGGCTCTTGTGATTCCCGATGAAAAGTTGGCTACAGCGTCTTCCGCCCTGGCGCATGCGGGCTTTCTACCTTGTAAAGAGCGTGTGAATTGTCCTCATCTAAATCATTTCCAGGCTCGGCCCGCATCGGAGCACTTCCACGTCAGCGATGATCTGACGTTGTTTTTGTACCTGAAATCTGACATTCTCTGGGAATTGGAAGACTTGCGTGGTGATTGGGTCGAAGAGTCTCCATCTATTCTCAGTGCTTCAGACCCTCGGCTCCCGCCAGCAGTGCCGGGCTGTGGACGAGGACGGTTGCCCCCAGAATGCTCGCAGGTCAAGATTCCGAGTGTTCCCAGATTTTGCGAGGGTCTGATTCTGCTCTTCTGTCGAGATTACAACACTGCTTACGAAACTTACTGGATGGCGGTTTTGACTTACATACTGGAATACGTGGACGAGACGGACGGAAATGATCTCAAAGATGAGTACAAAAAATTCTATTTTGCCCTCAAAAATGGCGATGCGACTCTGCACTCGCAACTAGGCTATTGGTTTCGGGAGCACGGAATATCTTGAAGGGTCGTTCGGAGTCTGCCTCTCTCCGCCAAAAGTCACTGTCATTGTCGTCAGTCATCACTAACAGTCGTCATGGTATAGCTAGCGGGAGAGAATAGAGAATAGTGCATCAGCACAGGTTGTCGATATTTTGACTCGACAAGACTGACACTCTTTACAAGCAACTTGGGTTCGTCTAATCTTGAGGTTTGTCTGGCAACCAGCAGCGTGTCCACATTTCCTTGAGGGCCGAAGATAGAGGTTACTCGGCTGTTGTTTATATGAAGATAGACACTATCTGGACGCTATGCACAGCGCACGAGATGTTTCGTCTCCAGACTTTTACATAGCTAACTTACAAAGGCACTTGCCAATGTCCAAGTAAAGTTGTTGATTTGGTTGGATCTTGAAGAACGGGCAGAACAGCTGAGTGCTTTCCGAGTGCCGCAGCTCTTAGAATATAAAGAGCGATGAAAAGGACTCGACACGCTGTCAACAAGCAATCAATAGCATTATATACTAGGAAATTACTAATTAAGTAATTCTGACTGATTTATCTTGCCTTGGATTCTTGCTTAACTATCATATCGGTCTTGACACTAGAAATGAAGCACAATGGTGGGGATCAAGGAGATTGATTATTTCTGCAATATCTGCGGAGGCCCTCTGACATTCAAACCCTCGTTAAACAGTCTTCTAAGCAGTATATTGGCGAAGAAAAAGACAACTATCTCGAAGAGCTAAACACCACGAAATCTGCCGTTCATTACTATGGTACGACGCAGGAGTGGCTCCGAAAGGCCTCAGACAGCTTGATGAGTTTCGCCTAGTGGGAAAAATTCCAGACGCACATTATTTTACTGGGGAGATTTGCAGACTATCCAGCAATATACTGAGTTGCAGCAAGGGTGGGTTCCTGGTGCGTGATACTTACATATTATAAAGCTCTGCTGCCGGATTACAATGTTCTGAAGAACCGCAGTGATGCCTCCTTTGATCGGGGAGTTGGCGATTCCTTTACAAAAGCCGATTTGGGGGAAAGGTTTGATGGTCTGTAGTTCGATCTATATGAGTCATTTTACTCTTTTACCCTGATCCAGAAAGAAACCGGCTACATCTATAGTGAACAGCCCATTTCATATACAGCCTTGATCAATAAAGCATCAATCAGTAGGGAGACAGGAGCAACAGCGTGGGGATCCAATTCAACTGCTTCTTCGACTAGAAGACATCTCAGCATGTCCAGGATACTGCACTGTTCTAAAGTCCTTACTTACACTGTCCATGACCAGTCTGGAGCAATGGCTGGCCCAGAATCAGTGGGTTATGTAGGTAGGGTTTAGCCATCGAAAGACAAGTAAAGGAGAAGTAAAGTACCAAGTGGTGCATGCGTAATGAGTATTATGTCATAAATTTCAGACCCTAAGATCTCCATCCAGGTTGGTCGACATGATACTCCCAACTAGGACTAATGTATTCGATAGCCTAAGATACCCTAGATTAAGTTATAGTTCAATGCAGAACTAAGACCATGTCCAGGAATCCTTCTCCACAATTATCTCGGAGATCTTCAAAAAGTGGTTTTCCATGGCGTATTATGGCCGCACAAAGTCGTGGATTAATGACGAAATGGCCCGAAATCACTGTCTGAGATGCAAAGAAGAGTTCTATGAATCTAAGATGTGCTTTGTCTTTGGAGCTGTTAGTCCTCACCTCTTTCTCTTATGCAAAAGAGTGGCATTCAGGCAGCCACTGTGACTGGCGAGTTGCTGCGTGGTCTCCATATTTCGCAATCTGGAGCCTGAATCCTTGTCACGCATACTAAATCTTCTAAATCTATCAAAGAACGCGAGATTTTTCTTCCCCAAGGAATTTCATATTAGCTGCGGCCTATCTTAACTAGTATTGTCGCAGTCATGGACCCTGTTGCAAAACCATCGAAAGCTACGCGCTTCAACGCACACACGTTGAAGAAGCTCCAGGCTGCTGTTGCATCAGATCCAGAGGTCGATTTGACCACAAAGCTGCCAACAGACTACTCTACCCGACTGGATAGCATGCGTAATAGCGTGAAAACTAATGATGATAACAGTAAGTATCTCTTTAACTCGTGACCAGCCTTGCTAAATGTCGATCCCCAGATACCGTCGCACCTGTACGCCCTGATGAGGAAGACATGAGGGACTCCCTTGACGCGTCTGCTGCCGTTGAGACGATTTACCCTCTTTCGAAAGTGGTTCTTGACTTATTAGAAGACGTATCCGGGGCTTCCGGGTCGCTCTCGGACAGCTTTTCGGAGCGACTGGTTGGGATGATGCAAGCGAGCGAAATCCTCTGGAGAGGCGCATCTGCCCGTCGCAAAATGGTTTTCAAGTGCAATGCTTCCATTGTCTTAAAGGCTGTTCAAGGTATGACGGACTTTACTGAGTATACAACTCTCCAATATCTTCGACAATATCGACCCGATATTCCAATCCCTGAGCGTCTAGGATTGCTGCGATTAGACGGGATTGTGCTTATTTTCATGAGCTACCAGCCGGGAGATACCCTCACCAATATCTGGCCGACTTTGGATAAAGCACAAAAAACGTCCATTCAAGAGCAGCTAAACAAGATCCTAACAGATCTAAGATCCTTGCCCTTTATACCTGGCACACCACTTGGGGGTATTGGAGGTGAAGGCTGCAAAGATGTTAGGAGACATCTACGTCGTAGTGATCAACCGATCACGACAATCGATGAATTCGAAAATTTCCTTTTCAAGGGCTACAGGTCAGGCGGACATGTCTTTGTGGAGTTAATGCGTGAACTATCTCCACCAACCTCATCATGCAGGATTGTTTTCACCCATGGAGATCTCCGCCCAGACAATATTACGGTGGAGATGGCAGAAGATCGCAGCTACATTGTTACTGGGTTGATAGATTGGGAGTACGGTGGATTCTATCCAGAATACTATGAAGCTGCCAAAAGTACCAACTGCCTAACTCCATATGAGGAGGACGATTGGTATCTATTTCTACCAGAATGTGTTTCACCAAAGAGATACGCTCAGTGGTGGCTCCTCGACCGCGTGCGGGAAACGAGAGTTGTATAGCGTTTAGCCATAGAAGATAATGTAGGCTCGGCTCATTCTCAAGTCCCTGCGTGCATGTCAGAAGATACCAGACAGAGACAAGATTGGTTTATAATTTTTAGTTTGCAGGAAGTTTGGTTCGAGACACAGCTCTGGGATCTATTCCAAGTACAGGTTACCAGCGCCCTGAATATAGGCTGCTAAGGATTTATACAAGTATTGAAATTCTTCACGTGTACCCTATGCAATACTACCACTATCATCTCCTCCATTTTAAATTCCCGTAGCTGCATTATCCCAGAGCCTCTCTGCTACCTCTTTGGTGTAATCGTCCGGGTCCCAGGCCAATACCCGAGTCTTCATTTCTTCGAGCTTTATTACCACAATTCTTTCGATATCAGCTCTCTCTTCAGGCTCCAAGAGGGCAAGTCTTTGCTTCCAAACTTCCTCAATAGGAGAAGAGGTCTGTCCGAAAAATCGCTGGTCAATCTTGTGCCAGTATATCAAGTCAACGGCAAAGCTATTCCTTGCCGCGTATGCAATCCAAAAGTCTCCAGTCTTCCAGCTATCATGCATCGGGACAGAGAGCCGCTGTGAACTCTTTAGCCGGCCCTGTTCAATCGCTTTGTCCTCTTGGTATCTCATTGCGCCTAGAAAGGTCTGAAGGCGTCGTTCAATACTCGCTACACCAGTCGTCAAGGCCTCGAGGCCAGTATTCAGGCTTTTCAATCAAAAGCCACCAAGGTGGCGCAAAGGAGAATTCAACTGGAGCGGCGTATGTGAATTCCCAGTCTACAACTCCGATGATTTCCAGATCCTCGTTCATGAGGACGTTAGCTGGGCGGAAATCGTCGCACCAAAGTTTGAACGGGCCTTTATCGAAGGATGCCCACTGCCTTGTTAGGCGATGTTCTCGGGCGAGTTTGCGGAAAAGATATCGAGCAACAAGCTTGCGCCGACAGTCTTCTGCTGAGTCGATTGCATCATTGCGCTGGTTCACGAGGTGAGAGATGTGCAGGTCCGCTAGGTCTTTAAAGTACGAGGACGCGGGGTGGAATGTCTTGTGTGGTAGCTTCGATTGGGGTAAGGATCCCAGTTGAATCAGGGTATTCATAGGCATTGATAGCGGTCTACGTGCCACTTTCCAGGTGAAATCGTCAATCTGGTTTAGTGACCCTATCCGGGGTGGAGATGGTTGGTAAAGCTGAAGCAAAATGCCTGCAGCCGCTCTGTAAACAGTCTCTAGTTTTGTCTCACTGATATTCGGGTCGAGAATCCCACGGTCTTCCTTTGGACACCCAGGCTTGTTAAGAGCGTCGTACATGTTGGTATCATGGTTAATATAGTCCATGATAATAAAAGGACCTAACTCCAGAGGACTCTCCTTCTTTAGCCCCCAGTGGTGGACAAAAGGGACAGGGATTGAAGTCTGATCGTAAATGTATCTCATGGTAGCAACTTCATGACGCACTTTCTCTTCAGGAAACATGGTAGCGCCTGGCTGGGGAAAACGTATTACCGCAGTTTTTGCATCCTTGAACTTCATCTGGAAAGAGATGTTGTATGCGCCTTTCTCCAGTAAGCTGAATTCGACAGCATCGTCAGGACAATAGTGTCTGACCAGGAATTCGCCAACCGGTCGTAGGATTTCGGGCTCCAAAAACTGGCGAACCCAGCGATCGGCGACTACTTCGCTCTTCTCCCAAGCGACATCGTCGTAGTGCATGCGTGGTTGCATATCAGTTAAGAGCAAATAATGAGGCTATTAGGATAGGACTCGAATGTCGGAAAACTACCGATTAAGACTGTGGAGTAAGAGACTAAGCAGCTGGCCGGCTTCTGCTAGTGCTTATCCATGAGTCACTTATTGACACTGCAGTGTATTCTCATTGTTACAACCGCCAATCCCAAATATTTTCTACACGAAGATCATGTCTTCCCTTCAGTTGTTGCCGCGTCTTTCTTTCTTGCAATCGCTCAGCCAGTCTCGCTATACTGTGCCCGTCCGCCCAGAATTCCTGGCATCAACTGCCTTTCGCTATGTCAATCCGCGCCATCATACGCCGATCACGAACAATGTCACTCAGATATATCCAGAGTCTGTGGTTTCCGGGCTGAGCGACGAGGAAGCACTGGCCTTGTTCACCTGGGGTTTCTTTGGAGGCTTCGTCTTTGGGCCCGAGAGGTTCGTCCTCCGAATTGGGGGCTGGAATTTGTTGCCCGCGCGGTATACAGGTGAGCAGTCCTTTTCCGGCGACAATCTGCGTATACATCTAGAAGAAACCCACACACCAGGACAATCGTGATATAGACATGCGCATTGATGGGTCATCTGCTAATCAGAATCCAGGCTTCCAAGACGATCCTCAAGCATCACCGATCTGGAATGTTTCCGAGATTCCCCGTCTTCGCCTTTTACCCATCGGAAGCTGCTTCTTCGGCACGTTTAAGATGCTAGACAAGCAAATAGGATACGAATCATCCGACGGTCGTGCCAGCTATGTCGACTATGGCTTTGGTTCAGACGAGTTCGCGTTTGCAGGTTGCCATCGTTTCCAGATCACTCGAATGCCGCAAAGAGGCAGTGAGACTCTGGTGCAGCTTGAGCTACAGGACTTCGTCTGTAATCCCCAGAAGAACGAACCACCGGCAGGGGAATTCCTTAAGTGGTTTCATTACATTTATTCAAAGGCGCTGTTTGGAAATGGCGTCCAATCCCTTTTACTGCGCTAGTAATTACGGTCTATTACGAGGGTAATAGGTAACCAGGTCTAATGAGTTATATATACCCAATATAAGGCCACTCGAGCGTGCAAGATAGTGTACTATAGAACATCAAATTCAAACTGCCTTAACCGATTAACTTCTACTCTCCAAATACAACCGAAGCTGCTCCTCGCTGTCCTCCAGCACGTTATAACCAAAGTTATGGCGCATATACTCTGGCGGCGAAGTCGGCACCTCTACGCCTTCGGGCATGTACTGTTTCGCGCGCTCGCGGACCTTCCACGCCTCATCCTGTCCTGCATTCGAGAGGATCTGCATGGCCGATGCACGCTTAATGCGCACTTTCTCGAATAACTTTAGGCGGTTGGTGATCTCGTCCTGGCTGGGGGATTCTGGGAGACCGGAAAACAGCACGCTCAAGGCCCCAGCATCCTCGATAGCCTGGGCGCCGCCCTGGCCTTGATCTAGATAATTTAGTTCTACACTTGTAACTAGTAGCGAGAGGACGACATACGAGGGAGCATCGGGTGAGCTGCGTCGCCGATAAGAACGAGACGACCGCGACGCCAGGTTGGAATCGGGTCGCGGTAGAGGAGCGGCCACCGTTTGATAGTGGTTGCTTTCCTTCGCCATGTTAGCTGAGTAAGAGTTGGAGATGATGTACTTACTTGAGGATGGTGAGAACAGTCGGATGGAAATCGTGGTATTGAGACAGGAGGTCGTTTATATCCGCAGACCGATCCCAGTCTGCGAGATGTTAGAGTTATGTATCACCTAGCCTGATAAATACACACCTTCCATTTCACGACCGTCACTTGCATCGTCTGGATGGATGCCGACAAAGTTCTGAATGGTATTACTGCCGAATATCAGCGGAAACCGCCCACAGATGGGATAGAACCTACTTAGCACATGGATACCAAACCACTCGTCTCAGGCCGTCCCCGACGAATATCCGCATCAGACCATCGCCAGGGAGCGAGGCTGTCTCAGGAGCCTCAAGAAGCGTCTCAGTTGGAATCAGGAACCGAAAGGCCGCCGACCCCGTAGAGACAGCAGGGGTTGCATGGCCCATAACCTGATGCGCAGCAGCTGTATGCACGCCATCCGCAGCGACCACAATGTCTGCATAGTGGACTGATTGATCAGCCAGTGTCACAGAACCGCCTTCAGCATCATAAGTGACCACCTCAGAGCGCAAGACTATCTCCACCGGGCATCCAGGAGCATCATGGCATGTTGCGAGGCGTCGTAACTCGGAATGCAGGTCCACTCGATGGGCCAGATACCATGGAGCCCCGTATCTCTCAGCGCACGGTGTGCAGTCGACTTCAACCAGTTGCTTCAGGGAGCTCCCCTGGACGACTAGCGACCGACGAGCTGCGACGAGACGGGCCAGTTTGACGTCAAATCCCCAGCGCAGCAGGATGTGTCCTGCGTTGGGACAGATGTTGATGGCCGCGCCGACCTCGCGAAGAAAGGATGAACGTTCGAAGACCTGATGCATTTAATCAGTTCCTTACAAACTGATATATTAGAATAGAAGGGACTCACCTTGACCTGGTGTCCAGCTCGACGGAGGCCAATCGCCACTGCGAGACCACCAATTCCCCCTCCAACGACGATGACCTTCATTGTTCGTGGTTATAGATTACAGAGACGGCAGTTAGAGCTTACAGACTATTGAGATTGCCTCCAAAATGCCCCGCGAGGCTCTGCCATAACAGACGCTGTGATGCCCAAGTCCCGATGCCGCGTCTGGGAACCCGCCGATTGGACTCGATTGAGCCAGCGATCGTCTGCCTGCAGATGAAGCCAAACTCGATGGAGGGTTGAAGCTCGTATTGAACCTTGCACTTGCATCGGCGCTTGGGTTCAAACACGCTCTCAACTTTGAGGGACTAGAAGTCGGGGAGCGTAAATATTACGCACGATTCTGATGGACGCGCCCGAGTGGTTTTGTAGATCGCAGATGTGAAGCGCATAACTGCTTGTAGAGATTGTGCTCATCACTTAAATAGAAGCCTTTCCTGCACAGTTAATTCCCTTTATCTTTCAAGATAGCTCCAGTTCAAGCTTTGACGTCAGAAATTCCCTGTGATGGAGGCTGTGAGTGACGTGTTCGAGCATCGAATTACTAATCGCTTTTATTCCATCTCACCTTCATGGTCCTATAGTCTATAAGATGTGTCCTCTTGATCAGACTTAGTATACTAGTATCAATATCACTTCTATCTATCAGCAATCATGCCCCGCGCTCTCGCAAAAGTTGGCGACCACGTCGTGGCGGAGACAGAGTCCTGGGAAACCGTCGAAGGAAACATCTACGTACGTATATCCAAATCTCATTGACTGCATACATGGCGTCGTCGAGTCTTTACTGACTACATCCAGTTCCCACCGACCGCAATCAAGGACCAGGCGTTCCTCCAACACTCGGATCTCTCAACCTTTTGTCCCTGGAAAGGCTATGCTTCGTACTGGAACATCACTGTAGATGGTATGATTCGCGTGCTTCCTCTATGAGGTTTTGCTATTTCGATGCTGATATTGTGCGAAGGCAAAACGCTTGAGAATGCGGCCTGGTACTACAAGGAGCCGTATGACGCAGCGAAGAATATCAAGGATTACATTGCCTTTTGTATATCTCTCATTCCTATTCTTTTTATTTTGACTAACGATGACAGACAAAGACAAGGTCCAGATTGTCGAGGAATAGTTCCATGGTATTGTCGTGTGCTGATCTAAATATCTGGCCTCTATGGCATTACGGCGATGAATAGTGAATATATTGTTCGTATCTCATTGCTCTATGTAGGCTACTCAACCGACACAGCTGGATATTAAGATACGAATAATACAACATTTGACCGAAAACGTAGTATAGATAGACCTCAAACCCGGCCATGCAGGAGTATATATTTCGAGGCCCCTAATTTCCAGTTGCAATGCTATGTCTCATCCCCAACGACCCGTTCGTCAAAAATGATCTCCTATCTGGCTGCTTCATCTCCAAGCCATCGGTCAACGGCGTCGGCCCCTTATTCTTTGATGGATCGACTCCGTAGCCTCCCCCTCCGGGTGTTAAGATAATGATACGGTCGCCAACACCGAAGAACGACGTCTTTCGCGGCCCCAATGAAACCCGTCTAGTCGCTCCCGTAACAGGGTCCTTGCGAACCCAGATATTCTGGCCTCGCTGTCCATCCTCTCCACCCTCAAGTCCATACGGTGCCGTCACTCTTCGGTCTGTGAGAACAGAAACCTGTAGTGGCATGCGGAATTCAATGTCGCGGATACATCCATCGCCACCACGCCAAAGCCCAGCACCACCGCTTCCCTTGCGGATGGAGAACTCATGGAGGATAACTGGGTATCGTTTCTCGAGGATCTCTGGATCGGTAATCCGTGTGTTAGTCATATGTGACTGCACAGCGCTCGCTCCGTGCCAGCCCTGACCGGCTCCAGCGCCACCACAGATGGTCTCGTAGTATCCAAAGCCTTTCGTCACCTCGCCCGTAACTGGATCTGTACCACCGCATCCGAAACTCAGGTTGTTCATCGTGCCTTGGGATGCTGCCGCGGCGTTGAATGCCCGAAGAACTAGGTCCGCGAGCTTTTGCGAAGTCTCGGTCGTACATCCGACTGTCGCTGCCGTGGGCGAGGGTGACAGAATGGTGTTGTCTGGGCATATAACCTGGATGGGCTTCAGACAGCCCTGGTTAAGAGGTATATCTGTAGAGATCATCGATCGGAGGCAGTACTTTCACGCAAGTTAGTTGGCACCAGGGTTGTTCGGTCGATTCTGTTTTAACTTACCATGATGACAGAGTACGAGCAAGTCGGAGGAGCATTCAGGTTGCCAGAATGTTCTGGACCAGTACCGGTAAAGTCAAAGACGGCATCGCCGGTATCCTTGTCAATGGTTACCTTTAGTTTGAACGGAATGCCATCGTCGTTGTACTCCGTAGCCTCCAGGATACCACCTTCGTATTTTGCAGCAAACTGCTTCAAGAGATCCCGGACGGACTGGGCAGCGTTTTCCTGAATTGCATGCATATAAAGCCGCACAACTGGCCAGGTAAACTCCTTGATTAGCGCCCGTATCAGCTCGATGCCCTTCTTATTGGAAGCAACAGCAGCCTTCAAGTCAGCAATATTTTCGTTCAAAGTTCGTGTGCCACTGCAGCCGGGGTACGACGCTGGGTCATCGTAGAGGTGCTTGATGAGTTCGGCTTCATCAAATACACCCTCCTTAATCATCTTGAACGATTCAATTGCAGCGCCTTCCTGCCACAACTCCGTAGAATTCGGAGGCATCGAACCTGGCACAATTCCACCGATATCCGCATGATGGCCGCGGTTGGCCACGAAGAAGATAATCTCCTCGGGGTTGTCTTCGTCATCAAAAACCGGGGTAATTGTCGTGATATCGGGGAGATGCGTGCCTCCGGCTTGCGGGTGATTGCTGATGATCACATCACCGGGCTTCAACTCCCCTGGCTTGTATCGCTGTGCCTGGTAAGCGATTGCAGAGCTCATAGATCCCAGATGGCTGGGAATATGGGGCGCGTTTGCCACGAGGCCTCCATCCGCTGAAAATATTGCGCATGAGTAGTCCAGACGTTCCTTGATATTAACCGAAATGGATGTCTTCTCCATTGTATGCCCCATCTGCTCCGCCACTGTCATAAACCGGTGCCCAAAGATACTGAGCTGCACGGGGTCGACGGTCTCAGTTGTAACGCTTTGGTGACCAGCTCGGTCGACTTCCAGGATGACGTGTTCGGGAAGAATGATGGCCTTGCTCAGATGGTCGACGACGATGGTCTGAGTCTTATCGATGACCATGGCAGGACCTGTAATGTGCACACCGGGGGCTATAGACTTGAGTTCGTATACGGGCGTCTGTGTCCAGCCATAGCCTTCAAAGAAGATCTTTCGCCCGAAAATAGGAGTCGGCCAGGTAGGGGGAGTCAGGTCGTCGGAGTTATATTTCTTGAGCTCCTCAAACGGGCTGGAGATGTTTAGCACGCGTGATTTGCCCACACTTCGGACTCGGACGTCGTCGATTAAGATGTTGCGGGACTGTGAGAAGCCAAATTCCTGGGTATGTCTAAGTGTGAAAGCGAGACCAGCATCTCCCACGTTCGCAGGAACTGGTATCATGAGAGATGTGTCACTTCCCTGATACCTCATGTTCAAGAAGCATTCATGCTCAGTCAAATTAGCCTCGAAGCCTTGGGTTTCGAGACCCTTGGCTCCGCGAGATGACAGTGATTCGAGGCGGGCCTTCACTTCAGGCACGGCCGCTTCAGAGAACGTTATGGCTGCTGGCTCTTGGTTCTCGACCACAACGTCAGCCAAAGCCATTCCGTAGGCAGACAAAATACTTGAGTAGCAGGGGATAATGGCCCGCTTAATTCCCAGATCACGCGCAATGAAGACTGCATGTTGGCCTCCGGCGCCACCGAAACATCCCAGGTTGTGTGCTGCCGCTCCATAGCCACGACCTTCGCTGAGGGTTCGGATAGGTCGAGTCATGGTGGCGTTTGCGATCGCCAGGAAACCAAGCGCCAGAGTCTCAGGGGTAAATGGTTTTCCGCCGTCCTTTTCCGTGTTGATGATATCTGCCAGTGCGCTAAACTTCTCCTTCACAATATCTAGATCCAGTTTGCGCGGAAAGAAGTCGGGAATAATTCTACCGAGGAGGAAATTGGCGTCGGTGACGGTCAGGGGACCTCCCTTTCCATAGCATGCAGGTCCTGGATGCGCACCGGCGCTACTTGGTCCAACCTTGAGGAGGCCATTCTCCCAAGCCAGGATGGACCCGCCACCAGCAGCAACAGTGTTGATATCGAGCTGAGGAGTCTGAATAGTGACCTCGGCCAATGTGTTCTCAAAGATGTGCTCTAGGGCACCAGAGTACCTGGCTACATCTGTGCTAGTACCGCCCTACACATTGCTATTAGAATAAGAGTCGTAAAATGAAGAGGGGAATACTACATACCATATCAAACCCTAGCACAGGCGTGCCGTCAGCATCATCGTAGCATGTCCGGGACAGGCCGATAACACCTCCTGCTGGTCCACTCAACACACCCCTGAGGCCGGTGAACTTGGACCAGCTTGTCAAACCACCATCTGACTGACAAATGAGAAGCTTGTTGGCACTCTCATCTTCTAACTGCCCTTTGAAACTTTTACGGAAGCCATCTAGGTAAGTAAAGGTCATAGGGGTAAGGTAGGCGTCCGCAACAGCAGATTGACTCCGAGGCACGAACTTCGCCATTGATTGAAGAACAGAGGAAGCAGAAACCTTGAAACCCATCTGCTCGGCGAGTTCCTTGACTTTGAGCTCGTGCTCCGGGTAGGTATAGGAGTGCATAAAGCCAATAGCGATGTTCTGGAAGCCTTGCTCTTTGAGTCTCCCAAGGTCAGCGCGAACAGCATCAAGATCCGGCTTCTTCATGATCCTCACAACCTCCCCAGTCTGGCCTATGACTAGTGCCGGATCTGAGGAAACATCAATAGGCTCGTTTTGAGGGGCCTCGCTGGCGCCCTCGATGGTGACACGTTCATCGATTTCCACCACCGTTTCGTAAAGCTGCTCCAATCGCCGAACAGAGAGATCAAATAGATTGGGTCTCGTCTGGTTGCCGATAAGAAGAATATCTCGAAAGCCCTTTGTTGCTAGGAAGGCTACCCGGTCTCCCTTTCTCTCCAGTAGGGCGTTGGTCGCGACTGTTGTTCCCATACGAATAGATTCAATAGGTTCGAGGTCCAACAGCGATCCTTTGGGTATTGCGGTCCCCAGCCCGATCTCGAGGATCTGCCTGATACATTCGGTTGGTGCATCGTCATACTCGTCAGGACATACTGAGAGAATCTTGAAGACGATATGCTCCTTGCGTCCAGGCACCTCGGCCCATGCATCTGTAAAAGTTCCGCCGCGGTCGATTGCAATGCGGATACCTTGGATAGCCATGATAAAAGCTTTGGTGGAAGATGAAGACGAGGAGAGATGACAAAGTTAAGTCACTGAAGGCGGTCGAAGATGATTGAGATGGGATTGAATTGTTGACATTATCTGATCCGACACGACTTGACGGTCTTTATATCAAAGAACTGGAGAGGAAGATGGCTGTGCTGGAGGCTCTGGTGTTGTTGTGTTTGAGATTAGGCGACCGGCAAAGTGAGAGATGCCGGTCTCTCTGATCGGTAACGTGACGTCTGCCGGTTTCTTCCCCTCCGTCTCGTCTTGTCTTGTCTTCGTCCTCTCAATTCTAAGACTCCTGTTGGCAACTCATCTGCCAGGCTGTCTACTCTGCGCCCCATATTTGTTTCGAGGGCATCAAAGCTATTCTAAAAGGAACAAGATTTATTGCGATAACCAGAGAATTCACGTAAAGAGCGTCATCTTGGATGGCTGGCCGGGGAACAAAACGCCCAACGCGGCTCCTAGCAGCGTCAGTACTTGGAGTACTTTCGTCATCTCGTGCATGCTGCTCTTTGGACCATCGTTTCTAATGACGCTTCATGCAGCTGCTATAGATGTCATTCACAAAAGATCAAATGCTCAGGGAAACCGCCGTGCGAGAAATGCGTGGCCACGGGCAGAGCGGAAGCCTGCCAATTCCCTGTCAAAGTGCGAAAGATCCGAATATGCGAAAGGTGTGTTTCAATAAACTTGCTGCCATGGCCATGGGCTGATCCAAAACACCGTCCCCAGAGATCTCGACAAACTTGAAGAAGATAGCAGGTGTCTACGGGGCATCTCCATCCAGCACTCATCCCCAGGGACCAACCACAATATCAACGCCCGTCTCACTGACAACGAAGACCAAGATGAGCCTACAGCACTGTCAAAGGAGGAGAGTACATTGTTCAATCCTCTCTTCGATAGACAGCCAGAGGGTCCTATTCATGATGAACATTCCTCGGAGCCAGGGTTCATCGGGGAATCGTCGTGCGCCGCTTTCAGCAACCGACTCTTGTCATGTCTGGACGATACGTACACCCCATCTACGGCTGGTTTATCCAACTATCATCGCCTCAACACCTGCAATCATCCACCGACGTATCGGCATGCCGAGTTCCCTGAACGGATGCATGTCAAGTTACTGTTAAATGTCGCGCGACGCTTCATTGGAAATTACCACCCACTTTTCCTTGAGGTCACGTTCATGAAGGAGATCGATGCAGTCTATCGGAAAGAGCTTACCCCATCGGGGTTATGGTTGTGCAAGCTTTACGCTCTCATGGCATTAGGAGAGATATACAGGCATGGGAGAGCTGCCGGTGACAACGTAGTTCCAGGCACAGGCTACTACACAAGGGCGGTCCATTTGTTGCAAGAAAATCAAGACTATTACGAAGAACCCTCGTTGATTCAAGTGGAGGTTTTGACGCTTTTGGTAAGCGAAGAGGTATCATAATATAACGCTCGGCTAATAGGTTGAGTAGGCATGGGCATCCAACATTCTCGGTCGTATTAAAACCGCATATTGCTACAGTGGGGTTGCCACAAGGCTTGCTATGAGCTTAGGCATGCACAGATCAGCCTCAAGACATACCAACTTAACGCCAGTTGAACGAGAGAGCCGACGGCGGACGTGGTGGGTGCTCTACTTCTTTGATCGCTTTTCCGCCTCAAAGCTCGGCCAGCCCCTCACCGTAAGGGACGAAGACATTGACGTCGAGATGCCAAGTATGGACGGGTTGACAAACGAGGAGATGGCAGAATTCCTCGATCCCCAGAACCTCATAATCAACATCAAGCTGGCAAGAATCATTGGAAATATCCGTATGTTCCCATTGCTAGTATGCTTGCAGTTTACACACTTTGACTCTTTCCATCCCCCCTTTTTCTTAGTAACCCAAATCTACGGGATACCAAAGTCCACAAATGGGCTTTATATCCATCAAGTGCACAGCATCTTAAAGCAGCTTCGAGCGTGGCACGATAAGCTGCCGTCCGACATGCGTGTCAAGGAGCGAGGCACTCCCCGGCCCGTTGCAAGCCTCCACCTCGCGTACAACCAATGCATCATTCAAACCACCCGTCCTGTCCTCCTTCACCTCTTCAAAATGCAATTTCAACTAGGCTCCAAGGTACAGGGGGACGAGGCGTCGCGACAGAGCGTGTCATCTATCACCTTAGCACTAGCTGAGAGCTGTATCAGTGCAGCGCAGGTATCGAGCCGTATCGTCGAAGGACTCTTCATTGATAGCTCAATTGCCACTTTTGGATACTGGGATGCGCACCACATTTTTTCAGCAGCCATAATTCTCATAATGTCGGCCATGATGAAGACAACGGCAGTTAACTCTGATCATCTCGAGACATTGCTGAGTGTCCTCCGTTCGTTGAAGAACGACGGAAATATCCCTGCAGTTGACTTTTGCGAGAGATTATCGCATATTCAGTCACGCGTATCGGCTTTGCGAGCTACAGGCCGTTTAGGAGGTGTGAGGTTTGATGGGTCTTCCGCTAGAGGACATCTCTTAGCTGATGAAGTTGAAGGAGCATCGGATGCTACAGGAGCCCAAGGCGAGGTATTTCAAACGCCTACAAGTATGGAAAACGAGACAGATGGGGGGGGTGCAGGAGTTCTCGATGATGAGAGCGTTGACGTGCTCGGAAACCCGCTGCTTGGCAGCTTTTTAGACGGGAATCAAGTGCAATGGGTGGACTCCTTATTCTTAGAGGACGGGACGCTGAGAGAGTTCGCTTCGGAGATTGAGGGGGAGTCTCTATTTGGATCTTAGAGCGTAGCATTGTGATACCAGGAAGAATGGGTGGTTGTACTTGTCTTACTTCAGGGTGATCTGTCGCCAGTCCATACAAATAATCCAAGGCATAATAGTCACCATCTTTACACACCAATAATCCATCTTGACACTAATGTTTATCGCGTTTATCGTCGTTATCCTCGTATTCCAAGAGGATTGGGTCATCAGGCTGAAAACATGCATGACAGACCGGCAATAAGCAAAATGCCGGTGCTGCCAAAGTCAGAGCCTCAATTGATTTATCTCCATCGGCAAGTTCCCCAGACAACCCAGACAGTCTGATAATCAAGTTTGTATGATTAGTAGCTTTCAGTCTTTTGTGAGTTTGTTCGTTCGGAGGTTGCAAGATGAAATGTCTACACAAGAAGTAAGGGTCTAGGTTAGCATGCATATATTTAAATTCTAGATACCAAGGCAGAAGAAGATGGAAGAAAAGGTATAATCCTAATTTCTGAGCTCACAACTTCAGATTGTTACAGAAATGTAGCCCTTAAGATAATAGATAATGAAGAACTCTTATTACTATTCTCTTTCATGAATGACTGTTTCCAGACGTTTTCATCTTCGGTAAACACCACCAGCCTGCCAATATACCACCATGTAGGAGACAGGCCTAGTAAGAAGAAGAGAGAAAGGCGCTTCCTTAAGTGCAAAGTATATGATAGTATAACCTCTACCGGAAACACTGTCATCAAGGGCCTAGGCTAGGAATAGAACATTAGCATAGGGTAAAGGTGGAATCAGAGAGAGAAGAAAGATATTACCTATCTTGAAAATGAGACTCTCCGCAATCCGCTGGCACCAGAGAGTGCGTGTCTTGGTTATGGAACCAGTTATTGGGAAGGTCCATATTAAAATCTAGAGGAGCGCAACTTCAAGGATTAACTGCAATCCTAGTGAAATGGTTAGGGTGGAAAGACATTCATAATACCTGCAAATCCCTAACAAACGTCAAAAACATCACTGCACTATAAGACTTCAGAAACAAGCTACAGCCTCTAAAAAGTGCAGCAGAATTACAACGATATAAGGAATCTAGTCCGTAGACGGACTTCTTATTGTTATTGTAAAAGGAAAAGAAAAGAAAAGAGACATACATGTTTCAAAAGCGATCCTACAATCACATCAGCACAAAGCATAATTGCATGACTCTCTTCAAATCCCACTGTTAATAACTGTACTCTGCGCAGCCATCGAAGTTGACGCAATACATACTGGAACAGACAAGAAGGAGACAACGCCGCAAAAAAGCAGCCTAATCGGGAGGCCTTTGTCTTTCCATTTCCAGTAGAGATTGAAAGGTCAACCAGGTATCGACGTCGCCTTTGCTTAAGAGGGTAAAATCGTCACGCTCTGAGAATGTGAACTTGAGCTCCCTAACCTTCCTTCGTGCTTCCACGGGATCCTCACTGAATTCTGGTTCCAGTGACCTATACCATTCCTCAAGTGAGGTAGCGTATAGGTTGATTGAAGGGTAGGCCAACTTGTATCAGGATAGCAGGAAGATGATTGTATGAAACCATGTTGATAATTGAAGATTAGAAAGGCCTTTAGCAGGCCTCAATATATTGCTGTGACCCGTGCCCTGGACTGAACCGTCGAGGCTCTCAGACGCTGCATGTCAACACAAGCTGGAGTCCTGGTCCACTCTATCATTCTATAGCGCGTTATAAATCAAGGTTATCACTGCTAGAAATCGCTTTGAAAAAGATAACCTTGTGTGTCAGTTGCGGATTATTTAATGGAAATAGTAATTGAACAAAAGAAGGCCGAGTATTTATATTGCAGGTAGTAAAAGCGCAGTTCCAAGATGAATCCATCAAGGAAGAAGATAAACCTCAATCATGGCTTCCTTGGGAAACGCCCTACAGGAAGTAAACCATAATAGCCTAGCTCTCACACCAGAACCTATTCACAATCTCAGTGCCACAGGCTCGGCCACGAGAAAGCGAACGACACCACATCTCAACCTGAACATGCACTCGAGGAAATAGATCAGGATGGCCCTCGCCTAGATGTCTTCCGATGGGTCTGTAACCGGACTCGGGCCAAGATCACCAGATTACTCGATACCAAGGAGATGAAAGTTGGTGAATTCCAGCTCGCCTTTGATGTCTCTTCGAGAGCCTATTACGATTTCATGAATCAGAGCGGCAAGACAAAGGGCGAGTACTCGACCGTCTACAACAATGCACACCGGTTCTTCGCCAAACGCGAACTCCAGGGTATCAAGGAGAAAAGAAAAGCACCGGTTAGTAAGAAGGCACGCTTAGAAAATGACCAGAAATACGATCTCCCTGGTGAAGACAAAGCCGGCGTTGCCGTGTACGACACTTGCGACGAGGTCCGTAAGAAAATCTGAGCCCATCTGCGTGCTTTGGGGGCGACGGGCGCTGCCTTTTGCAGAGAAATCTCCAAGACGTTTCCTAAAATGATGCAAAAGAGCATTCAGGGAAATGGTTGTCCAGGTTCCTGGCCAAGTCCGGTCCCAGAGAGGGCTGTAGGAACCTTATCTTTTATGCGGCGTATGTCTTCTTCGCGAAATTGAGGATTCGTGATGGGAAACCAAAGACTCCGTTCCGGCTGGAGATGGAACGTGTTTGGGGTCGTTTAGGTAGCTTTGATCGGGAAACGCCATCTAATGCGACCTATTTCTGTCATGAAAGCAACTACATATACGTTGATCAATATGGCCGCGTGCAGATCGGAAGAAGATCTCGGTTGGATGGGCCGAGTCGGCCTGTGTATAAAAAGAGGAGGATTCTGTTGTAATATTAGATATTCTGAGTTGTCTATTTGTAGAGAACATATTACACTAAGTATATAGTGAACAAAGGTTGTTTATTAAGCTTCGCATCTGCTCTGTACGAATTTAGATGACCGTCCCCTTAACCTGCTTCCTATCAACGCTATAGTCCTTCCACATGGCAATAGCCGGGAATGCAAGGACAAGTATGGCAGTGGCTGTGATACACTCGTACTTTTGACTCGTGGTCCACGCATGATTAATAGCAATTCTAGTGGCACTACCCGGGGGATATGCCATCTGGGCAGCAGAACCCCCCAGATAGATGGTCTCAAAGTCAGCCCGCGCATCCTTGGGCAACGCACTGAGCAGGGCCCTTGGGAAGGTGTTAGAGTAGATAGCAACTGCAACAGCGTATCCAATAGCGCCACCAAGACTGGAACATAGGCCAAGGACAGCGATCAGCAAAGGGATGCCCTCACGGTCTGCAGCGGCCATGACAGCCATCTCAGTGCCAATGACAAGGGTGCCGCTGGCGAAGGAGATAAAGATCTGGCACATAATCAGATAGCCAACGCTTGTCTTGCTACCACGGAAGTAAATCATAAGGCCAGCACCAAGTACCATAAGAGGGACGCCAAAGAACAAACAGGCTTTCTTGAAGTGCTTAGTCTGTCGGATCCAAATGCCAAATAGAACAGACCAGACGCTAGATCCGACACTATACGTTTGAGTGACATATCCGGTGTCCGACGTGTCAAGGTTATAGACCACCTGCACATAGTAGTAGAGATACTGATCCCAGGTGTAAAAATTGAAAAATATAATGGCAGACAAGATGCACGCCCCGAGAACAGTCGGTTTCTTGAAAAGCTCCCACTTGATAAAATGTGTCGAGGCAAAATACCTCTCCCATATAGCAAAGACTGGGAATAAAACAACGCCGATAACTACCATGCTGATGAAAGTGGCTGATGAGTATCCACCATAGCCGTATATCTCCAGGCTGAAGGGTAAGAGGAAGAGGACAAAGGCAGCCATAAGTATGAAGCCGCCGACGACGTCAAACTCATGGAAATAATGCGTGATGGATTGAAGAGCAGAACGGCCGCTTGGATTTCTGACAAAGAGACCCATCCTCTCTGCCTTGCGCTGATGAAGCCGAAACACCAAAGCAAGTGGCATAAAAGCCGCAAATATGACGATAGCAAAACAGCCATAAGACCATCGCCATGTCGACGCTTCCTGGAATGACTGAGCAGCAAGAGGGCCAACAAAGGCAGTGCATATGTTGGGAGTGCCAATAAACGCGCAAAGAAAGGCCCGATTTCGCAGGCCCGACAAGTCGACAATAAAGATGGTCATGATAAAATTGATAGCAGTGTAGCCTATCCAGTACAATGTATACCCGGCTGCAAAACTATTGGGGCCGTTGCAAGAAGCAATGACAACAATTCCCAGGATGAGGACAGCCAGAAAGCAAAGAAAGCCCTCCACGCGGCCCCAGATGTTGAGAATCTTAGCGATCGGGAGTTGTATCACTCCACCAACGATAGTAGAGACAATGTAGGCCTGAGAGATCTGAGGGGCCGACGAGAAGTCCGAGTAAGCATAATAGATCATGTTGTTGCTAATGGATGATTGTAAAGCGAGTATGAAGAAGCACACCCAGATCCTGTTACATGCAGTATTCATATTAGCACGTTCTGTCTTTTCCTTCAAGTCTCATTTCCCCGTGATAGTCTGTCAGACTCAGTACGACTTACCAGGCGTAGATGATATACACTGTGGCTTTAGACCAAACCAGAGCCGCAGCTTCAGCTTTCTGCACACCGACCTGGGCATCCTTGGTGATTTCATTCGGGTGCTCAATGACTTCCTTTTCGTTCTCTTCTACCAAACTCAGCGAGTCGGACATGGTCTCGATGTCTCCGTCGGTTCCGTCCAGAGTTAGTGGTGTCGTTACAGTGAGTGAGATAGAGGGCAAAGCAATAATGGGGGAATTGGAAACGAGAAGTCTATAAAAACTCGGAATAGGTGAGTAACCGGCTCTTGGACAATGAAGCGGCCATAATATGGTAAAGAGTGCCATTTTATCCATAGTAGTCCAGTCGTTCTTATATTTCGTACGACGAAGCTAGACAGGGCCATCTACTTGGATATATTACCCTTTAACAAGTCTCTGATGCAATAGCTAGTGAGACTATAATTAGTTCTATTAAGAAAGTAGCGTGAGTGCGATTGAGCAAATTATACCAGCGGCAAAGGGGATTGGTGTGCGCGCTGTTCGTTGTAGATGCTAGCATATGTACTATACGCAGATATCAAATCCTGCATCCTACAGGAATGATAATAGATAACTAATGGAGAATTGAAAATTGAGAATTGAGGCAATTTGAGAGAATTATCCGGGTTTCTCGATCTAGATGTATGCACATGCCCTTAGCAAGTATATTAAGAACAGTTAGTGCAAGTAGTCATGTCTTTACTCGTGTAGGCCAAATGAAATACCAAGTCACTGTGCATTGTTTAGACAGGGATATTGTTCCAGATATCAGCAACGGTTGAGGTCCAACCAGATAAGCCATCACTGTATACTTGAGTATGGTCACTAACCACGGTTCCTTCCCGTGAATTGTGTCCGCTAGGCGGGAGCTCAAGCTTCGAGGGGCATATAGTCGGTGAATCAGAGTGGCCATTGCTTGTTTCATCCTCTTCCAAGCATGGATCCTTCGAAATGACCTTTTGCGGTGACACAAACTGAACATGAGGGCTCTCGAACGAACGATATGCGCCTCCCCAGGACAGGTTGCTGATTGGAGCACTAGGAAGGTGTATGGAGTTTGTGACCCGCAATCTTCTCCAAAGACTCCCAATTTCATCCTCACAAGGGTACTGGCCTCTGCAGAGAGCAAGGTCTAGGAGTAAAGACAAGCGTACATAGGCATGAGGACGGCGCACAAAATATTCGCAAACATTCTTTATCCGATGTACTGGGAGCGGGCGTTGATCGTGCCGTAATATCGGAGAAAGGCCGTGATTTGGAGTATCATCATCGTAGGAAGGGTCCTCAATCATGGAGGCTGGATTGAGTTCCATTTTTAATTTAGAAGACGAGACAATATTGGCAATGAATGAGTACACCCTATCAGTGGCTTCATATTTTAACTGCAGCACACGCATGATCTCCTGGTAGAAGTGCAAGCGGCGCTCTCGTGCTCTCAGTTGGAGTCTTGTGGAAGAGAGTTTTGAGTCAAGAGTGCTTAGGACAAGAGGGAATGCATTATGCGCAGCGCTAGAGCATGAAGAGAGTGAGTCTTGATCTTTCTGGCGGCTATAACATGGACTCACACACTAACCGGAAGATGACATGCCAGGCCCTTAGTGATGAGCTTCTTTACATTATTGTTCATACCCGCCATGAGTAATTTAATTCCATTCTTGATAGACTGCATGTTGTCTAGATTATGAGATATGCACTAAGTCTTTCATATCAGTATCTTGTAATAGTAGAGCGCAAGTTGAGCAGAACTAAAAGTTTAGATTAAGATACTAAGTAAAAGATAAAGCATGTATGAACTCACTTACAGTACATGTATGTTAGTTTTATAAACATCTGCACACTTGAAGAACCAGAAGATGCTTCTAGAATTCTTTATGTTATTTCAAACCATTCTGTTAGAATGTCCCTCATCATTCCAATCTTATTCTGGGTTTTAATAGTATTCTGTGCATTTGCAGAATGCGGGGCACTCTATAATAAAGAATAAATGATAGTAATGAGCTTTAAGATACTTATTGCGAGATTGCACTGGAGATGAAATATCTTCAGTAAATGCTGTTTTTCGTTCATTTAATAGACTTTCAAGCTGTGTATCTTGTCTTGCATATCCACCTCGTCCAGATAACCACATGAAATTCGGGTTTGATCTGATCACAGCTGCAGTGAACGTCTGAAAGCTAGGGAGTGAATTCTGTTGCGAAGAATGATACATCATCAGAGCCTTTTTCTAGCAACGGCCTCGGGGCAATGATAACTTCTCTTGAACTCGAGAATATCCTTACCCCCAGTCTTGGCTAAAAGAATCGCCGTTGGTAATCAGCCGGTACCAGAAAAAAGGTCGACGGCAGAAGTTTGGAAGGCTAGCAAAATGGCAGCTTGAGTGCGAGCTGAAAGACATGTCTCTGCTTCAAGGTCGAATAAAAGCTGTACTTGAAATTAGTGTTATAGTTCTGGTAGGGAGAGAGTAATCTACATACTTTTGTTCGATGGTATAGGGAGCTCCGAGCATCGCGAGCGTCCTGATATTCACTGTCTCTAAGTGTTTGGGGGTCGACAAGCCTGCTACTTACGAAGAGCATGGCTTGGAGAACGAGAAGCGAGATTGTCTGTTGGTGGCTAGTATGAGCACTATTGTCGTCTTTGTATATTCCGCCAGAATTCAGCCTTATCTAAAGCCGGGAGACATGGATGGATGGACATTTAGGAAGTATTGGGTGAGGAATACGTCTACGCTGGATTGGTTTGGAAGCTCAAGACAGCCCTTAAGCAGTAAGAAATTTGCATCTTCGGGAGGCAAATCACTGTGGTCGCCCAGTGTTAAACAAGGGTACGATGTAAAGGGCGTGGTTTTCAAAGACGCTGCATTTTGCGGGCCTGGAAGTGTGTCAGGTTGGTTCGTTTTGTTGTCTCCCGAGTTGTTGTCAGTGCCTCGGCAACTGGAGAGGCGCTCTTTCATGCACTCATGGGTCTTTCTAGGGAGAATGGAACCGTTCTCAAGCCGCTGAGAGCCTGGCGTACCGTGACCAGGGCTATTAATTTTTCTGTCGTTGATTTTGGTAATACTCGCATCAGCCAGTATTGCCTGAGGAGTCTTGTCCGGACTTCGTCGGGTTGGCTGCGGATCGATCGCATTACTCTGCGATATTGACCTGTTCTCTGCATCAGTAACAACATCCAGGCTTCAGTATATTCGGGAAATCTAGCCATACATGGAACTGCGCTTCGTATGAACAGAGCAGTCGTGACGGTCAAGCCGGCAATTAGTACATGGAGTTCCCTGGACAGTGACATCGCATCGAATCTTGCGGTCGCGGCACCAGGAACAGGCCACCACAGCCCTCTTATGGGGCTTGCGGTTTATGACGAATCTATGCTCCATCAGATGGTTTATAAAGAGCGTGCTGGATGGCTTTTGATATCAGAGTGTCACATATTCACCATACTTTGGCGATAAGTCTCAGTCTCTTCAGGGCCGAAACCTGGGATTTGTGGAGGCATGCGGAGTTTGCGGGGGACAGCGGAAAGGATGCTAGTAATAATAGTACTATGTATAGTAGCGGTACTACTGGTGAATTTACTAGTGGTTACTAGTTTGGCGGTTACTACTAGTATAGTACTTAATATTCAGTAGTGTACATTTAGTATGATGCTTAAAGACCGCAATTAATAAAATAATCCCATTCCCACACGAGTCATACCCGTAGTAGACAACCATTTCTTCAAGATTGTGTTGTACTATAAATTCATGCTTAAATACACTATTTCGCTCTTGGCAATTTTGCCCTCCACACCTACATAGAGTCCATGACTAGTTGTATATACAATATCACAGATATTTAACTTATAATCTGCAGTTTATAGGAGCAATATGAAGTACAATATTCAAAAAAATAAAAAGCCCTACATGCCTTACTATACCTTTATATGTTCTGCAAGTATATGCAGCATGGGATGAGACGTTCCCAATAAGCTCAATGGGCGTGAGCAATGATGTGAACTTCAACCTGTTGGGCTCGCTGGCCGAATATATATCAGAAGAAATAATGCTAATACAAGAATACTTCTAGAGTTGAAGAGACATATTTAGAAGCTACCTAGGTAGCAAGGGGATAACAGGCAGCCCTACAGGCTGTGGCAGTACTTTGCTTCACTCTGTGAAAAAATCCAAAAATGAAATCAGTATGAGCAAAATATGAGCAAATAGTTAAAATGTCATTCACGAAGGATGATGCACTGGAGACACTGACAACCACTATTTAAACCTTCTCCCTCCCTCTCTCTATATCCCCCTCTCTTCATATCTCAGCCTCTGTCTTTTGCTTCTTTCCCTTCTCTACCACACCTTCTCAGCAAAGTTTGCGGCTTATGCCACGTCCACTTGTACGACTCGCATTTCTCCTACATCATCTTACATTTTCCCATTTCCCTCACAATTCTAATTACAGTGTTCCCCACCATGACACCGGCTGCCAACCCCCTTATTACCCCAGCTCTGCCCTCAGAGATAGCGTATGCGTCCGGACTGCTTCCACCTACCCTAGATCTATCCGGTCGACTAGTGTCTCCATCTCCTCAGTCCACCCGCTACAAAAGATTACATGGGTCATCAAGTGATGAAGAGCCCGTTCTCGCCTTTGATGGCTTCCTCGAACAGGATTTGCGGGCTGGAGGACCGAATCTCTGCGAGGCCCCATGTCAGATTATCGCTCAACTACCAAGAGACCATCCACTTTACGAAGATCTTGCGGGGGAACCCAGCCATAACCTCATCATAGAGCTGGGCAGCCTATGCACCAGAGAGAACCTCAATGCAATCGAAGTCAGATTTTGTGGTCGCCGGTCAATATTCCAGCGAAACGAGCCTCCCGTATTGACTCTCCTTATTGTTGCCGCACGAGGCGACACCTCTAGTAGAGGGTGGATTAGCATTGCGAGAAACCTCAAAGAGCACCTCCACCTGAAGGGTCTTAACGGAATAGCCGTCGAAATTGTTGACCCATGGTTTCAGCAACCACGGAAACTTTTTCCTTGTTTCCTATATGATGCGATATTCTCGGTTTGGGAGACAGTTGCTACTGAAATTCTCAGACAAATAGACCGGACTGGCATTTCTACAATGGGATGTTTTCGCATGTGAGACAGTGAATCACGCAACGAGTGCCAACCAACTGTCTTGTTTGGTGTGGACCGTCTCGTACGACGCAATTGGAAGCAAGTACGAGATACAGTCGTCGCAGTTCTTGAAAGACGCGGTCTGAATGATGTGGCTGTTATCATACGAAAGGATGTGAGTCCCTTCAGACTCGGCAATGAAGATTTTTATTCCTGTACAGTTGCCAGTCGGTGCAAGCAAGATGTAGACCTTGGGTTCGGCCTAAGCCCTCATAGTCTCAAGCTCGCCCAGGGGACCTTGGGCGGCTGGATCGAATTGTACAACTCGGTCCGGAACGAATGGGTCCCTTTCGCATTGACATGTGCACATTGCACATTCCCCTCAGAGGAAGGTCTATCCGCAGATGATCTTAGAGGTGTGTTGTTGTTATCACACGACCGTTAGGATCATAATGAATGCTGACATTTCCCCAGCTGTACAAAACTGGAAGAGGAATGGCGTGCGAATTACAGACAAGGGAGCCTCAGAGCTCCTGGTAGTTGATTCGCCTAGTCATCACGAGCTGCAATCAGGGATCGACTATCTTGATACCGAGATTCCCATAGTCGAACGCTATAGTATTTACCGCCGCGTCGAAGCAGCAAAATCACAAGGTGACTTCGTCACACCCACTGATGAGCGAAGGTGGCAACTCGTCTGTCAACAAATCTCAAGGCACAAGAAAGATTTAGATGTTATCCAGGATTTTTTGCAGAGTGGCAATTACATACTTGGCTCAGTATTTGCTTCTTCAGGTCTTCAAGGAAAGCCCTCCACGAGTAATTCGACCAAGCTATCGATTCGTGACTGGGCCTTGATCAGGGCTCAAAAGCCTCGTGCAGCAGGTAAAAACAATGTGAGTTGAATTCTACGACTCGTATTCTCTCCTCCATGTCTAACCAACTTTATTTAGATATCCGTTCAGTACTGTGAATTTTCAAAACTTCGAGGCTTTGCCTTCGATGTCCCCGAACTGGATAGCAATTTGCGCAAAATTGGGCGGGCCACAGGATTCACAGTGGGAAAGTATAGCGGTTTGAAAACAGTCAGGATCGCGGAGCAAACTTTCAATGGACAAAAAGTTTTAATTGAGACCTGGGAACATACTATCACACCTGGATCCGCAGACCAGGTAGTTGTCAATCATGGTGACTCTGGTTCACTCGTTTTCGACGGCATTAGCCAGGTAGTTGGTTTGCTCTATGGCGGGACCCTGACTGGCGATGCAGGATATTTCACCCATATCTCCGACATAATCCAGGACATCAAGGATAGAACGGGTGCCAGGGAGGTTCGATTGCGCGGACAGGAGTTTTAGCCTCCCCTGGAAATGCATCAGTTTTGATTGCCATAAGTACCATTTGCATCATTACTTCATGTTTCATTAATACATCCTGTTTACTTAGCTATCATCACGTTCCAAATTGGACTCCGAATATCTAGCTATTAAATGTCTTGAATTCTCTGTCTGATGTATTGATGAAGAAATACTAGTATCTATCTTTGTGTATCCAAGGTTCTATGTCTTGACTTACTTTTGCTCAAGATTGATACTTGTATTGACATTGGGAGCGAACTTACTAATCGGGGCACTTTGGCCGAGTGGTTAAGGCGTACCACTGCTATACGTACAACATATGTATCGATGGTATCTCTTCGGAGGCGTGAGTTCGAATCTCACAGGTGTCGTTTTTTTCCTCCGCCTCCCATTGGAGTTGGGTTGGCAGCACGTGTTCTATTTCCGATTTAGCGAGTTGTTCTCCGCAGCTTAGTCATAATAATGCACTCTTAAGCTTCATAATCTTTTGCTACAGATCTCTGCTTGTTATAAACTGGAAATATAATAATATCCATTGTGTCTATGCGTGGAATTTCCAATCATAGTTGAACTTAGCTCTTAGCTATCACTGGGGGTACATACACAACGACATAGTATAGCTACCTACTACTAGTAGGCCTAGACCTAGTAGACACTCAATCGAGACACCAAACATCAACCCCTGAATCTGAACCCCACGACATTATCAATCAAAATGCATAGAACCCTGCAATGCTATCGAGGATTGAAGACGACATCGAGAACTAAGTCAAATGTTCATGGCTGGGAAAAAGCAAATTCCTCGCCTTGGATCTGCCATCCCACTTATACCATGTAAGATCCACAGATGGCGTGATAGCGCGATAGATTTCGCCATGTCTTCTCGCCTTGGACTTCAGATTGTCTTCACTTTGCTTTTCTTGAAAAGCATCGCGCCATCCATCATCTCCCTGTTACCATTGACGCTCTCTCGCAAACCCCCGATATCTCAACCCCTTTCCCTCGTTGTCGCGGTGCGTCCTCGTCGACAACGGATATACAACCATGGTCACCTCCTCTCCAGACTCCGATGTACAACTTCTAAGCAGCCTCATCGATTCCTCTACTTCCCCCGCAGTCCCATCAGTCCCTGCGGTGGGACAAGCCCAACCATGAAGCTCTCACACAAGCAGCTGCGCATCTTGGCTATTGTTGAGCGCTCGGCATCAGCACTCTCTATTCTCGGCGTAGTTACAATTATTGGCACCTTTAGTTTGTCTCGTCAATTTCGCAGTCCTACGCATCGTATCATTCTTATCAATGCCTTTTACAACCTGTTCGACTTCATGGCCACCATGATCTCCGTGAGCGGTCCCGAGGCCGGAGACGAGTCGGCGTTATGCAAGTTCCAGGCATTCTCACTCCAAATGTATACCAAGACATGGAATCATCAGAATAGAAATGCAATTACTGATATAAGTATCACAGGTTTCCTGTAGCTGATGTCCTTTGGACGCTAGCCATGGCATGGAACGTCTTTCTTGTTGTCTTCTATCGCTACGAGCCTGAGGACTTGCGCAGGCTGGAGAAGAAGTACATTGGTATTATTTCTACAGTCACCTTCATCCCAGCCCTCGTTTTCCTTTTCATCCATACTCCAGAACGAGGGCCTATGTACGGTAGCGTGACGGTGCGTATCCGTCAATTTGGGACGGTGAATGCCAAACTAACCTCTATTCTTTGACAGCTTTGGTGCGCCATCTCTCCGAAATGGGTTCTGTACCGCATAATATTCTACTACGGACCGATATGGTGGGTTTACCTTATTTCCCCCTTTTATCTTTGATCATGTACACGGTTTCTGAACTATTACAGGTTCATCATACTCGTCGTCATGGCGCTGTACATCATAGTTGGCATCGAGATAATCAAACTGCGCAATGAATTCCCCCTGAATAACGAGGACTGCCTCATCCTATCCTCGACAGTTTCAGAGAGCAACGACTCTCTACCACGCGACAACAGCACCGCAAAAGCTATCCAAGGTAACTTCCCCTCTCACCTTATCCTTACTGTTCACATCAGACCAGATCATGCAGCTAACAAGCCATAGCCTCCCTCGCCCGGAAACAATCAGCCGTGTCATTGAGAAAATACCTCCTGATGCCCCTATTCTTCTTCCTCGCCTTGCTGACCACCTGGGTCACGCCCTCGATCAATCGCATCTCGGCATTCAGATACCCAAACCAAGAGCAGTATCCGCTTCTCCTTGCAGTCGGGGCGATGGGGTCGCTGCGTGGATTCTGGAATGGCCTTATTTTCATTTCTATGCGGGTAAAGGGTACGAAGAGATAATACCTTTTCGCTTTTTGCACCACCACCACCACCACCGCTCGAAGTCAGCCGACGCTATCTATACCAGGTCCAGCGCGACAGAGGATACTCCAGGTCGAAGATTGACGAGTGGAATCCAACATAGAGATCCCTTGCATCTACTCACAGTCAGGACTGTGATCAAGAGGTAGATGATTATAATTCAGAAAGATACCCATATCCTACTAGGTAGATATAGAGAGAGCAAGTCTCCGAATAGACTTTAATATATATAATATACCTTATTGCCAATAGAGGATATACCTAAGGAGCTCGTCTGTGCTTGGAAGAAGATATATATATATATATGGGTAACTAGCGCGCCGAATCAGATCAGTTAATCACGGAATAGAAGTGAGGAAGAGTCTGCTAGGTAACTACCTAGGTAGTCTATTAAAGGATGAAATTGCAACTTACGCTCTTTACCTTATTCTATCATCAGGCCTGTGTTTTCGTGAATGTGGAGGGTTTTCTTCATATAGCAACATGTACTGCTAGTACTAGTAGTATGGGTATAGATCTACAGAGCACAGAAAAACAGAATAAAACCACCGAAATCACGACGAAATGTCCTTCGAAATGAAAGCTACTAGATGTCTGTATATACCAAGCAAAGAACATATTAGGTGAGTTCTTCATGGACATACTGAACCAAACGAAACTCAGGATTTCCACTTCGACACTAAAGCTGTAATATCAGGCATTGTCTTTGTGTGGAGGCCTTGACCCCCGCATCTTTGGATGCTCAGCACTAAGCCCTCATTTCACGTGGCTATCATTCTTGAATCATGGTGCTAACCTTTTTGAATTTAGTACAATATATGTGACCTACACGAGTATTTTTTCCGTGGCAGGCCCATCACGAGCTTCATCCGAGATATCGCATTCTTGCAGCAGCAAAAGACCAATGCTAAGGCCATCGTCAGGCATCAGAAAGCCCCAGAGTCCAACTATTTCACCGCGCGGCAGGTCTCGCTCAGCCACGGCCCTATGTTCAGGTTGGAGAGCCCCCTTTGTCAAACGCTGTTTCGAAATATCGATGTCATAACTGTAGATTGTACCCCCCATGTCGTGCCGGGTAACCTTGAGAGGCGGCGTATCAATTAGTGAGTGGACTCTGTCATGTGCTGTATCTTGATTTGTCGTGTGAAACTAGTACACCAGTTAGAGCACCAGGCATAGGTAATGAAATTGGAAAGTAAACATACGTTTATTGAAACTAGACCAACCAGGTCCCTGAATTGTTCAATCTTCGTTACCACCTCGTTAGGAGCCATTTCCACCTGACCTGAAGTCCGGAGCCCAGTAACATCACCTATATCCCTAGAAGCGCCAGAGCTATACGTGACTCTCAGCCCCGTTATGATGCCTGGGTATTGACCACAATAGAACCCTATAATGGAAGCAATTCTATCACGCTCGTTTACTCCCTTCCATAATGCCTTCTCTGGTGCAATCCACGCGCGATCGCGGGAATGATTCAGTGGGTCCCAGTATGCCATTTTTGACTTGGGTATTTTAGATCGGTATATTGCACGAGGAAAATCCCACTGGGAATTAAACACCCAGACCAGATATGACTAAACGGAAGAGATGAGAATGCTGTCAAGTTGCGTAGACTTGGAATGTGCGATCTTCCCAACTTACCAGGTCTTCGAAGTAATTTTCCTGGAACCGCAGAATACTGTACCCATTTGCAAAAGTTGGAATTTCTTTTGGGTAACATTCGGTTCGTAAAGAAGTGGTTATTGAGACTTGGATAACACGACCCAGGTGATAATTTTGTTTGGAGTTTAATGTGTCCTTGGATAGAACCATTGTTATCCCTATTATTTTCTCGCCGGGCTCAACGGTTAGAGAGCTTGCTTCTGAAACCCATTGCCCAACAATTGAGGGTTGCTGTGATCCATAATAATCTATCCAAACGGCAGACACTTCGTCAGCACAGCGAGGGCGCCCATAATGGCCTTTTGAAATTGATATTCGTCTGATACTATCCAAACCCGCAGCTGTATACCCCATGCATCCGTTGAATCTTTCAGCAATAATATGTGACCCTATGGATATAGCTAATTTTGCCGCCGAGGGAGCAGGGTTTGCCAAGTTCGGAGCTCCAGGATTAATACATTGGCCATGTTCTAGTGTCTCGCATTGCAAATGGAATGTCCGGAATGAGTAATTGTTGGCCTTGAAAACTCTTAGCTTAAAGCCTATTAAAGCGCTTTAGTGAACTAACCTCTAGGATTGAAGCAAACCCTGTTATATGCTGGTCTCCAGGTGGTTCGAATCTCTCTGTTGGGTTAACCTTTCTCCTGGTAGTTTCTATAGTATGCGCTGGGATATTCGGGGTTCTTCGTGTTAAAATTCTATTCGGGTCAGGAACACATTGTTCGACCGACCTGAAACCTATTTGCCTTCCGTAGTTTGTATAAATCTTGGTATAATTAGCAAACATCTTCAGAGTCTTAAGGTGCTTACATATTTTGACACACCTGTAGAGATATCATTCGTTGCGAACTTGACGATCGTTCACATGCAATAGAAATCATTCTTTCTCCGCCAGGCCCGTCGATAAAATATGAGAGCTCCATCAGGCCATGGTTACCGAAGTGTATATGGCTTTGATCACTGTAGTGGAATGTGAACCATACTAATAGGCTTGAATCTTGATACATGTGTCCCACAATCCTTGTAAGCTGCGCAAGCCTCTGACCCCGGACTCCAGCGAAATCCATATTCAATATTGGACTGAACACATGATGCTCGAGGACTGGCAATTCTGGAAGAAAAATAGATGTTTCTCTCGGGTAGTAAGGCGTCCAGACTGGTTGCAATTCTAGAGATTCCAGTGGACGTGATGCGTTCTCCGGTAACCCAAGAGATATCATTTTAAATGCCTCCGAACTTGTTAGCCAGGATTATGTTGGGGGCTCATTAGGGCACCTACATCAAACTGGGCAGCAATGGAGCCTTTTTGCACTTCCTTAGGGAAAAGAATCTCTCCAAACACGACATGTGAGTCCCCACTTCCTGTATCCCCTACCCAGGGGGATCTATAAGTACGGGAATGATCACAAAGAACTATCCTTATTCCCACGATTCCATCCACACGAGCTACCAGCTCAAAGCCAGCAATACAGTGCGAAGGAGGAATTCTGACTGCAGTCCGTGGTCGAGATGAAATATACCCTAGAGAAGAAGTAGGATCTTCAGCAGAGAAGCCAGCGAAATGAAATCCAGCAATAAATTCTTGCGAGTTGAAAGTCGCCGTATATACCCATATGGCTACACATTCATTCAATCGAAACGTAATGCTTCTGCTGTGCATCTTCCTGCTTCCAACCCTTAAATATTTATGATGATTCGTACAGATTTGTGTTGTAATTACTCGTCCTGAAGTGGTTTTGTTGAGCAGCTTTGGACTTCCGGGAGAGAGGTCATATTTTTGAACCAAAAAACGGCCACCAAGGTTGATTTCTGTCATATGTTGAGAGAATAGGTGTGCATTAATGCTGGTAATTTTCCATAGTCGCCGTCGATTCTTCAGATTTGAGGATCCAAGCGAATCAGATAAAGCGTAACGGATAGCGAAGTACGCGTCGCGCCAGTTTTGGTTCCCTGAAGTCTCATCTGGCAATGCAAACCCCAGTTCATAATCTAACTTGAATCGAGTCTTCCAAAAATGTTGTGGAAGTGAAGTAGGATGAGTCACAGAAGCAACTGACCTCGATGCCATTCGCAAATGTCCAATATCTGCAGAAGGCAGGAGAGAAAGAAGTAGGTATAAAACCTCAACAGGGAATCGGAAAAAAGGGTCACGATTACCGCTATATTCCCCTGGTATTAATGGCCGTGTGGGCTCTAGATAGTACCCATATTTACCCAAGTCACCTAAGACTTGCGCCAGATCTTGGGGTTGACTAGGCTTAGACAAAAGGTGGGCATATCCTTGGTCAACCATTGCTTTTATTGGATCCCCAACAGGTTTTTGGAACTGTAGTGAGCCTTCAAAGTCATGGCCTGGTCGCGGATAACAATACCTATTCCATGTAGTGCAGTATAGGGCGTTATGAACTATCGTGCAAAACTTGTTGAGATCAAGTTTACCCTCCGAGATCCTCTGAGACAGGATATCCCAACATGCTGAATGAAGGAAGTAGTTCCAAGGGCTCTCTGAACCCTCAATGTATGGTTGGTATTCATTGAGAGGCGCATCGGTGTCTCGATAAGTATGCATGGGGTTGAAAGCCGCAAACACTCTGTCATCAGAGTCAATGTACCCAGTACCACTCAGGGTCGCCGTCTCGACACCACTGCAACGCTGGACTAAAAGGTATTAGCTTTTCGGCCGAAAAGATTTTAACTGGTCTGGAGGTTAACATACTGACACGGAGTAGCTGATACCATTTCAAAGTCTCATTCGGCAACACACCAGATCCAAACAAGGTTGGCTGGATGAACACACCGCATATCACGCAAAAATATTGCATTGAGGATAACAGCTTCCAAGATTTGTCTATATCGATTCATATCTAATATTAGGCCATGATGCCTGATGCCATATGGCACACTTGCGATAAATGGTTGACTTGGCGAGAACAAGCGCTATGATGGATCTTGAGTCTCCAGAAGTCCACGATAGACCTCGAGGGCGGCTAGGGGCTATCACATGATTAGAACTCCGTGTTGGAATAATCGTTATTCATTGTCTAGAAAGTCGAGCTGTTTTATTGGGGCGTTGTATGTGTGCCTTGTATGAAAGGCAGTGCTAATCACCCATGTCATTTCCCAAATAGGACTAGTGTATTGTAGTAGATCTGGTGAGTCACATGGGAGGGGCAGCACCAAAAATTAAATTTCGCGCTTGCTTTTCGTTCTCACCAGAAGCTCTCAAACACACACTATTCCAGCCATTGCGACCATGAGACGAGAAGATATTACATATCTGGGTGCAGGCCCTGCTGCCCTACCAACCGATGTACTTGCGACAGCCGCTGAGGCTCTCCAGAACTATGAAGACACCGGATTGTAAGTGACAGATGCGGGGATGATCTCATCAGTAACTTACTCAATTGGTTTATATAGGGGAGTTGCAGAGCACAGTCATCGCAGCGAATTGGCAGCGAATATTTTGAACACTATGAAGGCTGACCTGGCAAACTTCCTGGATATCCCTCCCGAGTTCGAGATTCTGATCATGCAAGGTACAACCACCGATATCGGCCGATGTTTCTCGCTCAGTATGCTAATGGCTTTGAAGGTGGAGGATCGGGCCAATTCGATGCGACCGCATACAATTTGACTGCCATTTGGGTGGAGAAACAAAGACAGAAGATCTTGAAGGAACAGGGCGAGCTTTCTGAGGATGAGCTAGTGAAAGAGCTCCGCAAGAAGGTGGATGCCGAGCTGCGGTTGGATTATCTGGTCACTGGATCGAAAGTACCCCCGTCAATTTGTGCGATGGTTTTTATACTAACACACTCCGCAGATGGTCGCTGAAAGCTAGCCAAGAAGCCACCCGTATCCTTGGCTCCGAGTATGTGAATGTCGCTAGCGATGCTAGGACCGCGAATGATGGGAAGTTTGGCAAGATTGCGGATGAATCGACGTGGAAATTGAGCCCTAAAGCGGCTATGGTGTATCTGTGCGAGAATGAGGTCAGCTTATCTATTTCCTCCAGGCTGATGTACGCTGCTAATCGATTTTGTTTAGACCGTTGATGGTGTCGAATATCCCAAGTTCCCCAAGATCCTTGAATCGAAAGGCACAGAAGATGACCCGATTGTGATTGGAGATTTTTCATCCACGATCCTGTCGCGACGGATACCATTTGAAGTGCGAACCCTGATATGTATAGCTTGAGTACCTGCTAACGGCTATCCAGAACTTCTCAATTGTATACTTTGGAGCGTACGAAACCCTACTAACCATATGGAAAGAATTATTCTTTGCTAACCTCTACTAGTCAGAAGAACCTGGGCCTTACAGGAATCACAGGCGTCATCATCAGGAAGAGCCTACTTCCCCCAGTTTCTCCACCATGCTCCCCAGCAATCCTCCGCAAACTAGGCTTACCAGTTGCTCCCACTATCCTCGACTACTCCACTATCGCGAAGAACAACAGTCTCTACAATACTCTTAGCATCTTCGAGTAAGTTATACAAGAAACTAGGTATATTCCTATTGACTAACATGTTCTCTAGTGTGTATGTAGCAGGTCAGGTGATCAAGAAGCTGCTCGCCAATTTTCCAGACAAGGTCGACGGACAGCAGGTTGTCGCAGAGAGAAAGGCTGCCAAAATATACGAGGCTCTGGACGCCTACCCTGACGTATACCGTGTTGTCCCGGATACTGCTGTGCGCTCACGGATGAACGTTTGTTTCCGTGTCATCAAGGTATGTGACTTATGAGATCTTCCCATGGTTACGGACCCTAACAGTGTATAGAATGGAAACGTCGACGAATCTGAGAAGGCATTCCTGAAAGGCGGCGTCGAGCGCGGAATCACTGGAATGAAAGGTCATAGAAGCGTTGGAGGTGAGGAGCTATCTATCCCATACATTTCACGAGTTCGATTAAACTGATATATGACAGGAATCCGCGCGTCAAACTACAATGCCATTCCAGAATCCGGGATTGACAAGCTGGTTGTTTATCTGAAAGAGTTCGCCACGGCCTAGGCTGTTTTTGCGTTTCTGGGAAGCGAGGACCCAAAAGTGTTTCATTCAACTTGTCAGGTGTTCAACGCGTGGTGTTCAGGGACGAAGAAATGATCTTGGTTTTAACTGTAATGGAGGCTCAACCTTCCAGATATTTTGTTTTGTCACATCTCTTTATATTCTTCTTTGCATATATAGAAGCCGAGCAGTTGGCTATAGATGGTCTGGGAACTTACCTGTGTGTATAGTGACTTTGGGCCTATTGCCTTTGGCTGAGCTGACCCATGTCGCGTTCAGCAAGAGCAGACTGTCTATTAATAGTATTTGAAGCCCCGAACGGGTGTCCCACGCTCGCTCCTTACTCTCCTCAAGCTTTTACTTTGTATTCAGTTAAGTACTTGGGTGCCTGAAGTACCCAGCTCTTGGTGGAGCCTATCTACGCAAGAAAAAGAATGAATTCTCCTAGCGCATAGCACTTGATATTTTCAATACTGGTTTTTATTACTGGGGTTTAGAGGAATTTTCAGTCGTTGAATTGACCAAATAGCACCTAAGAAACTTGACGAGATTGCTCCTGGTGCTGAAATGTACCGGACGTGGCTGGAATTTATCACAAGGCGCATAAATCTATATTACGTATGTCTATGCCACCCATTGCAAAGCCCTACTATTCTTCCTCACTACAGGATTTTGCGCAGCATCCATGGCGAATTCCACTCCAACTCTCCCTCGGGAACTTTGCCTTGGGGTGTGCGACAAGCCGCTCGAAAAGACTTCATGCTGCAGCAGAGGGAGGCCTCATCGGGGCATTGGAGTATGTTCTCAAGATTCCATTGCCCCGGGACAAAGACATAGTGACAGCGTAAATCAACGCTGGCAAGTCACTGCTACACTTGGCAGTCAATTATTGGATGTGCGTACGATACAACTGCTGATAGAAGCCGGCTTCGATGATAAGCAGGTGAATGATGAAGGCCAGACAATGACACATTTGGGAATAAGCCAATGGTGGTTTTTGAACATTATGAGCGATGTTCTCGACTTGGAGCCGATATGTCCTTATGAGACAATGAGGGGCTACTGCCAATCCACTATGTTGTAAAGATGGTCTGCCCAGACGAGGTAGGCGAGGATCTCCACGAAGAGTGCAGGTAATGCCGCGCCTTGACAAGAGATATCGACAAAGCCATGCAAAATCATTTTGAATTCAGCCATAGAATTCATGCCTAATAATCATAAGAGGATACAAATATACATATAAAAAAAAGAAAAACATACAACAGCCCGGATTCCCATGTGGTCACCCACCATAGTACTAACGGGCCGGCAAGTGGCTTGAGTACGGCTGAGCGGACGGGAAGCCCTATTCTCCACTTCCTGTGGTCGTATGTGCTTGCTACGCAGAAGATAGAAATTATAAACGAGTATGGAGTATCTTTGAGAGAGATGGCGTTGGTGCTCATTGTAGTACCTGTAATGAGAGTGCTACGTAGATAGAGACTTAGATAGCCTGTTAGGATAAGATAAGAGTTACCTATATACGTGGTATACTGCTTGTAGATCCAATAGGGGCCCCTTCAAAGCTAGTAACAAATCACCAGAGAGTTCGTTGGATACCTAATCCAAGTAACTATGTATCTCTCCAGGAAAGAACTGTAGTGAAGATAATCAAACAGTGATTGGTGTGTACCCAATTCCTATAGAAGATAGGCCTACACAGGGTTAAAATTAATACTAGGAGATATACTACTAAAATACTAACTATTCCCGAGATCATCTATTGCTTGAAGCATTTCATACAGGATTTCCGTGTTTGATTGGCCGGTAATTATAAACCCAAACACCTGAAAGCGGGGGCATCCAATATCTCACGTCGCTCAGTCTACAATTTGCAGATCAAAGCAGTACGCCGTTGTTAGCCTTGCTTCATACTTGGCTACAAAGAATACTCTACTCTGAAGTCCACCCTAGTCTGGGTGAAAGATCAAGGTTTGATTGAAGATTGACTTCCCAAGCTTTCATCGTTGGTATAAAATCATCACAAATTCACCCCCACTCTCGGCTTCAGAAGTAATTGCACCAAGGACCAGACGGGAACCTGCTTGTACATTATTTAAAAAACACACTAAAATGACTGTCATTGCTATTGCGGGAGGTACGGGTGGTGTAGGCAAGACACTCGTCGAGGTTCTGCTCCAAAACCCTAAGCATCAAATCGTCGTGCTCACACGCAAGGTAAGCGAACACTCGTCGTGTCTTGCCTTTGCAGTGTTATGAAAAGACACCAGGTCTGATAGCCTCACCAGCCTCAAAAGGACCCTGTTCTCGATCGTTCGAAGCAGGTCTTGGTCGACTACAAGGATGTCACCTCTCTTGTCCAAACCTTAGAGCAGCTCAAGGTGCACACGTTAATATGCACCATCGGTCTTTATTCGAACGAGACCAGTGAATCCCAGCTGAGCCTGATAGAAGCCGCAGAGGCAGCCGGTTCCACCAAAAGATTCATCCCAAGTGAATACTCCTTCATACAGACGGAAAAGTAGGCGGTTCCCCATGGTGTTCGTGTAATTCTCCGGCACACTGCTAATACGTTTTTGTTCCTACTCAACAGCCTCCTTCCCCTCGATCCGAGCATCAAATACTTTATCGAGGCTGCAGACTTGCTCAAGAAGTCGCGTCTCAAATACACTCGTGTCATTCCCGGGTTCTTCATGGACTACTGGGGAATGCCCCATGTGCGCACAAACCTCCAGCACCTGACCTTTGGGATGGACATGGCAAGCGGCAAAGCTGCGATTCCCGGCGACGGCAACGATGTCATCGGCATGACATATTCATACGATATGGCGGCGTTCATCGCAAAACTGTTAGACATAGATGACTGGCCGGAGTTCAGCGTCATCGTCGGCGATGATATAACATACAACCAACTCATAGAGTTCGGAGAGCAGATTCGAGGTGAGCAGAGGAGTATCTACCCATATCCATACTCGCATATACGGCTAATACATCCCAGGCAAGAAATTCCAGGTGGTATACGATAGCGCGGAAAAGATAAACCAAGGCCAAGTCACCATTCCCCCTATGCCTGCGGGGATTGGGTACTCCGAGGAAGAGCTGCGAGAGACGACCGCGCTGGTGAGCAGGCTCACTGTTGGCGGTGTTTTCGACTTTCCTGCTGAGATCCGGTCCAATTCCAGATTTCCTGATCTGAAGCTGGCCACGCTGAGGGACTTCTTGAGTAGTGCTTGGGACGGAAAGCCATAATTGGCTGTTATCTATAGAGATGGCCCTTGGGTAAAAAGATGCAAATAGCATCGCGAACAATTTAAACACCGCACCTTTAATAATGCACTGTGCCTGCAGACTTTTATACTTAGTCGTCTGTGTATGTTCAGTTACCCCAGATTACAAGTCGCGTACCTAGGGCATTCCCGAGAGAGGCCGGGGCATCATCCAGGGAAGTGTAATTTTATCTTGACCACTGCTAAGATAGAAGTTGTTTGATTGTTTTATGGCGGGATAAGGCATGTCCAATAACCTCTACTAACCACCCTAGATCGGTCATCCCGGGTTTAACAGCCAGCCTATAGAGATTGGGGATCATCTGAACCTTATCCAGTCTTACAAAATTATCTAACTACCTATTAGTTGCCTAGGTCTACTCCCTGAGTCTCTGTAGAGGTTGTCTATCCAGTATTCCAGGCTCCATCGCCATTAAGTATCAGCAGTGGTGGGTCTACCAAAGTTTTACTGCCGCAAGGAGTGTCTGTGCAGCCGCAGCGACCTGCTCGTGATGTGCTGGCGAAACACATCCACATCTACTTAGTTGCTGCAAGTTCGCTCGTCTTTTGCGATCTATTATTATCGACTATTATTGATTCTGCCCCCAATTCTGGCTCTCCACTTTTCCGGTTCATTTATACCTGCTCCCTCCTTCGCTTCTCTTGGGCGCCGACTTGATCTTTCCTTACCCATGTGACACTTTCCCCTCCCCTCTGGCTGTCTTCTGTATAGCGAGTCCTGCTCCTCCCTAGGCGTGTGACCTTTCGATATTCGACGGAGTGCACTGAGGAAATGACTTGGTGCCATCCCACTTGAGACCAGATTGTATGGCATCCCTTCGTTCCAAGCAAGAGAGAAGCACAACAGTGGTAAGCACAAACAAACTCGTCCTCTACCTGGGCTCTACAGGGTATAAGGCATCTACTGACTGGTGGGTTGTGCGATCCTTCTAGATCCTCCAACCCTTAGCGTAGTAGTGCTAGAAATATGCGTTCTCCTAATATGTCGACCACGATTACCGGTCGGCCAGTCCACGGCCTCGAATCGCCCGCAAACTACGCACTTATACAGAAGAATACTATTCGTAACCCGTGTATGCTCTTGCGGTTTTTAAAATGGTTGTGGTCCGCTTGGATTGTCGGTGGCACAGAGAACCCCGACAGCCTTTTGGGAGCATCCCAGCTTCCTGGGGTTGCGAATGGTGCTGGCGCCACTAGGCTTGGGGAAGCGAGGGCCAGCAGTAGTGGCAGCCAGCCAACCGAAAGAATCCCAAGGCAGCTTAAATCAGGAGGAGCCGAGATCCGATCCAACCTGCAGGACAATTTCCAGGAAAATACAATACACGAAAACTACCCCTGTCGTGCTTGTCAAAGCTGGGGGGTGACGTGTGATCTCCAAAAGCCTCAATGCTCACATTGCTTGGACCAGCAACTACTTTGCTTTTACGTGGTCCCTTTGCGACTAACCATGAAACGATCGAGGAAATCCGTCACACCTGGCCCTGAACATGGAGACGTACTCGCTCCCCAGGATGGTTGATTCAAGTCTAGCGAAAATATTTTGAGATGGAGACTAGAAGGAGAGTTTGTTTCTTGTCGGGACGTGGATGGAGTAACCGCAGAAATCCGAGGGGATACACTATTCGACCCTAGGCATTGATCCAAACTCGCTATCGTCTCCAAAGCCATGAACGATGCGGGAATAAGCTCTTATACTCATTCATCAAGCATTCTTATAAACCCTACAAACCCTTGCAAGCAGTTCTGAGAGATGTCCAAACCACCTACACATGATCCTCCTTTAACCTCTTTTTATCAAAGTACGACAGCATCCTTGAAGACCAAGTCAGTGCTCTTTTTACGCACAGAATACACAACGTAGAACTGGTTAGCAGAGTTTCCTCAGGCACACAAACTCAATACGGAACTGAGTTATCTAATAGCTTCAAGTGGTTCTGAGTTATGGCCATTCTCGAGGTCGGAGCACTGTGAGCCGACGCCACCTGTTTATATCAGTGTTTGCGTCCATTCTTACTTGTTCGCAATAATTTTATAACCCTTTGATTTCAGCAATTTGCGCAGCAGTGCAGGGGTTTAAAGTGCGTTGTATGAATATTGGACCCCGAGGGGACGGACAATAGCGTACCACCCCAGCAGGAACAATACTAAGCTCTCTCAACTAAGAAGACTAACTGAGGCAGTCAGAGTACTCAAGATGGACAACGAATACGACAGAATTGCATCTGCCATTCTTTCAAGGGCCAGAAATCACAAGAACAAACGATTTATAGTCGCCGTTGCGGGAATCCCTGGAGCTGGCAAAACCACCACAGCTTCCGCAGTCGCACAGCGTCTCAACGCAGGAGCTTCTCCAACCAAGACTGCGCTTCTCTCCCTGGATGGCTTCCACTTGTCGCGGGCGACACTGGACCAGCTCCCTAATCGGGAAGAAGCATATATTCGCCGCGGAGCGCCGTGGACATTTGATGCGCCCCGGTTCATTGCATTCGTCCGACGACTTCGAGATTGGGCCGATTCCGAGCCCACACCGCATTCAGAGACGGATTCTGCGTCTTCCAGCATTATATATGGCCCTTCTTTTGACCATGCGACCAAGGACCCGGTGGAAGATGGCATCGCAATCACAGATGACGTTTCTATCCTGATACTCGAGGGGAACTATCTTCTTCTAGATGAGGCGGACTGGCGCGACGTCGCTCAGCTAGTCGACTACCGGGTATTCATCGATACAGATCTACAGGTAGCCCGCGAACGAGTGGCAAAGCGACATTTGAGCGCCGGCATTGAGAGCACATTGGAGGGCGGGTTTCGGAGGGTCGACAGTAACGATTATTTGAATGCACTTACGATCAGGGAGAAACTGATCGTGCCGGATATGGTGGTTCATAGTATACAAGAATCTGCATGAGACTTACTGACACGAGTACACGGTGCTAAGATCGGGGACTGCGGCTTCGTAAAGACTAAGTCTACACCTAGTATATTTGTAGTAAATACCTGGATAGTAAGCTGTAAACACTGGCTGGTGTTAATGCTGACGTCATTGCTAAACATCATACGACTGTCGAAGCCAGATGGAAGCCATAATAAGTACTGTATAATATCTACTGTTCAAAACAATTCTCGACTACGCCAGAAACCTTCATAGATAGTATATATGTGCCCAAGTCCTATCTAGGTACGACGCCGCCACGAGCTAGCATAGTGTAACACTGAACAACATCTCACTTCACATCGCCTTGAATCGCCAAAGTGACATCTAGAACTGCATCCAGTATCCTCCATAGGACAAGCTCTCTCAGACCGTTATCGCTGCGAAATCTTCAAGTTTCTATTTTCGCTCGCGCTGCGGGGTCGTCTCCCACTACCGCTTCCAACATGGCGGGGCAAGAACACCTTCAGAAACGCGCGGTCGTCTCCTCTTTCATGTTCCACTATCCTGATGGGCCGTCCGGTAATCCGCTTGTTGCGCTTTTCAAGCGGAGCGACAAAGTGAGCACGTATCGGTGGGTAGCAATTCAACATATATATATTCGTTTTTTTTTTTTTTTTTTGGTGTTATCTTTGCTAACACCCGCTCCACCTAGGCATCACTTCGCACCGATAGCAGGCAGCATTGATCGCAAGGACAAAGACCCGCTCGCAGCAGCATGGCGTGAAATCTCCGAGGAAACAAAGCTTACCCGATCTGAATTGACATTCTGGCGAACAGGGAAGCCCTTTTCCTTCGTCGATGAGTCCGTCGGGAGAGAGTGGACGGTTAACCCCTTTGCATTTCGCCTCAAGGGCCCCACGGAAGGAGGAAAGGGCGAGAGCGCCATTGAGACGGATTGGGAACACGAGGGGTGGCAGTGGTACGACCCAACTGCTGTCCTCAAGGATGAGAATTTCAATGGTGTCCCGCACCTGCGCGAGAGTCTGCGACGGGTGTGGTTTGAAGGGGAGATGATCAATCGCGCTGGGAGGGCCCTGGCTACAGGACTAGACCGGCTCCAACATGACCATGAGAGCGGATCCCATGAGTTAACAGCGATTGCCTTGGCCGTGTTCCGGGATGTGATTGCGCAAGAGCAGGGTAGTGTGGATTCGAAGTGGTGGGAAACGGTGCGGATGGCCGCGTGGCATTTGGTCAAGAACGGGCGGGAGAGTATGGGTGCGGCGACGCTGAACGCGCTCCTGGCGATCCTAGAAGAGATGGAGGAAGCTTGGAACCTGAAGACGAGCGAGGAGCAGAAACTGGAACGCATGCTCTCGATTATTGACTTCCATCTCCAGAGCCGCAAGACCCGCGCGGGACGGGTGAAGGATAAATTTGCGTCCTACCTGCGCTCGACTTTTCTTCCTACAGAGGGCAAGCGGGACAAGCTTTCGATCCTGACCTTGTCGGCTAGTTCCACTATTCGTGATAGTATCGTGGATGCCTATGCGTCTTTGGATATCCCCACGCTTGAGCTGCGCATCCTTGAGTCACGACCGCTCTTCGAGGGCGTTAGCATGGCGTCGTCTATTCTGGCTAAATTCCAGGCACAGTTCCAGTCTGCTCTAGACAAGAAGCTTAAAATCATACTTTACACTGATGCATCTGCTGCACTAGCTGCGAAAGATGTGGATATTGTGTTGCTGGGCGCAGACCGGATTTCCACGTCGAAGGGCGTCAGTAACAAGACAGGATCCCTCCCAGTCGTCCTGGGTGCAAGATACTTAGCTCCAAGTGCGAGAGTCATCGTTCTCAGTGACCTGGAGAAGGTCAATGGGGAAAATGGTTTGATAGACGATGAAAAGCATGAAGACAATGATGCGAGGGAGGTCATCAGCGCATGGCGCAGCGATGGAGTCAAGGGAGTCAAGATTGTAGAAGGCACTTTCAACAACCAGGCTCAGACTGGCAATTCGTCGGTGGAGGTGAGAAATATCTACTTCGAATGGGTTCCACTGTCCTTTGTAGACGTATTTATTAGCGGAGAGGGCGTTCTAGACGACAGGCGCATCCGGGAGACAGCTGGACAGCAGGGGGAGCTGGTGATGCGCTACTTTGATAGCCTGCCGATTCGGTATTAGGGATCGTTTTTATTGAGTATTCAGGGACCCCTTGTCATTATTAATGTGCCACCCAAATTTGCCTCCCTTGAATGGTGATGTCTACTGCTTTCGTCCCCTTAGATATATTCTTCTCAGTGGGAATGAGGGGCATTATTCACTCAGCACGACGCCAGGTAGGCCTCTTGGACGTGTCTGTTGCCATGACACTGGACGCGTTTTATTGACCTTCTTTTCTCTCTACTCTACTACCAGTACTCTCTAAGATTTTCCTTCTTTGTTTCTTCTCTTCTTTCGTTGTATGCAACATTCTGCGTCTTTACCATGCTTCGACATGGCCCCATCGATTGCTACAAAGACTTCTCGATTCGAATCGTCCCCGAAACTCCCCGCCTCTGAGCAGTGGAAACGTACCCTCCAGGATATCAAGCTGTTGTATATCCAGCGTCAATATAAACGATGCGTCGCCCGTTCGTCAGCTATCCTGAATACGTCGAGGGATCCTGTGAGTTTGCAATCCTGAGACTGTGTACAGTGAATGTGCTGTCGTCAGTCGCTGACCACTCTATTACTACTACAAATACATAGATCCACCCGGTTTACAAAAGCTATCTGTACTTTTACAGTGCAATCTCCTACGAGGCAATGGGTCGTTACGCTCACAACTACTCTATCAATAAGCTCCCTCTTCTACACTCGGCATTGGATTGTTTTGTTACCTGTCTCGCCGTTCTGCCCTCCATCATACCCTTCCACGGGGCCGATCCCCAAACCCCTAGTTACACCTCTCTGGGCGAGTCATCATCTACTTCAGACCTATCAGAGACTCTTTCGCCCACCGAGAGTATCGTCAGCAGCATAACAGACATCATCGACATGACCCTGGACTGTTCAGAGGACGACCCGTTTCTTTCTGACAATGACGGGGCTGACCTCGCTGCAAGGTTCTACTGCAAAGGCCCCGACAATCCAATTTACCATGACGAGCCTGACGAAGAAAGCCTAATGCCGTCTCCACTCCACGTCCGGAAACCATCTACGCCACTCATCAATAATAGCAATAATCATCGGAACCTGTTCCAGAATGCAGATGTGGATCTCCCCGCCAAGGCTAACGATACTAAGAATACGGGCCGATCAGGACCAGGATCGGGGAGGGCGCGGCCACCGCCACTACTGCCTATTAAGGTCGTACCTTTTGGGGCGCGTATTCTCGACTCGTCCAAAGGCCAGCTGCAGCTGCGAGGAACCTTTACTGAGAGGGAGCCAGAGCCAATGACGCTGCGCCGTGAAGCCGCCGTGAAGACCTACAACACCAGTATACAATTCTTGTATTCCCAAATCAATTCTAGCATTGCCTCGATTCACAAGGTGATTGATGAGGTGGCGGAGATAAGGCACGCCCGCAAGACATCTAAAAGTTTCGAGCGGTCGGCCTCATTCTGGAGCTTTAGTCCCGTCAAAGATTCTTCTTCTTCTTCTTCCTCTTCCCAGGAGAATAACACCTCGCATTGCTCCACAGGGAACTTAACCCGGGAAACGATGCAGGAGCGAATTGCACGGCTGCGCGCCGAGGGATGGAAAACCGTGGGCGTGAAATCAACCAAACGAGGATGGAAAGGGGCGGCATACTACAAGGCGTTTTGTGCGTCTGTTTTGGATGAACTGTACCTGGATGCAAGAGTCTAAATTGGCAAACTGGTAGTTGGAGCGGTTTGGGGCTGAGACCATTTTACTACGTATGTCAGACCGATTTTGAGCTTATGTTGACGAAGCGATTTTAAGTACCTGTACGATGTCGAGATGAAGTGAAGCGTTTTAATAGGCTGGGGGACAAGTCTACCAGGGTCAGAATTCTGCGGAAAGTGCAAGAATTTAATAAATACAATTATTCAAGCCAGTTATTCAGTCACTTTCATCTTTCATCACTTCCAAGGACGATCCCTTTGACTGTGTCTGCGTCCATCGACGAGCATCACATCAACACGATGTCGGTCCCAGATCACGATTTGCACTTCATACATCGGGTAGTATATATACTCGTCCTCCCTCGGTGATTAATCCTTTGATGTGTCGTTCCCCCTGTATTTGCTCGAGTTGGCTTCGTGTCCTCGGAGATGTTCTATCGTTGTGGTCAAAATGCTGCCTCAGGCTGCCTTCACAGCTCCAGGCACCAAAAGCTCTTTTCTGAGTCTTCAGTTTTTATTTTCATCTCATCTCATCCGTTTCCACTAATACAGAGCCTAACTTAACCAATCTTCATTATCACCGGTTGACGACTCCTCGAATCCACAAAGTATATTTATTTCCCCAGAAATATTGCGGCGGCGTCGTCATGTACGAGGTCTGCGAGCCTGCGTCTGTATGCAACGCAGATGAGGGAACCTACAACGGCATCCTTGCCTCTGCACTTGCTCTCATGACTACGCTTGCGCTGTGTACCTACTCCGAAACTATTGCCAATCTCCGGCGTTCTGCAGTTGCAGCTGCGAAGACTACATACTACCCACATTGCATCTATAACTCTTCCATATTGGAATATATGAAGCGTCGGGCTACCCTTCCTATGGACCCAACAATGAGCTCCGAGCAGCACTGGTACCGCGGCTACTGAATCTCCTTGCCTTCAAATAGCAGTTTATAATACTCCAGTCGATCCCGAACAAACTGTGCGTCAGCATTCTCAGCCCCGTACACCAGGCGCAGACAGAGCAGATAGGTCGTCACCCATTCGGAGTTTGCCCTCTCGTGGCGTTCCTCCTCCCAATCCAAAATATTCCTGCTGCGCTCTACTATGCTTTTCCAGTGCTCCGTGCTGGATAGCAGCTTTTCAATCTCCCGCGGCGAGACGTAATCTGGATGCCCTGGCCGGACGACAGGGATCTCCCCCCGAGTCTGGCTGTCGTTGAACTGGATGACGTTCCAGTCTACGCGAGTACACGTATACCGGAGTTTATACACCTTGCACTCGTCACATGTACACCAATCCCACGGCGACCATATCTCCTCCTTCCCCGCCAGCCGCGAAGAGAGTAATGATTTGAGAGTCTTCAGCCGCGAGGTGAACAGCTTCTCCCCATCTAGCATCTGTCGATGCGTCTCCCACAATGTCGTGCCCAGCGTGAAGAACCCGACAGCCTTGTAATTCGTCATCTCCCCATTTCCAAAGTCGATGTCAGGAGCATAGTACAGCTTGTCACCATCGCGCTTATCCATGTGCCAGGCCCGCGCGAAGAGCGTGTCCGCGGGCCGCCATACCTTGCGCAACGCCTTGACGTTTACCACGCCCTCGCGGGGGAGAAGCTCCCTGCAGCATTGCTGGAATGTAACGGCGATCTCAGCGAGGAAGTCATTAAGCAGTTCGAGACGGCGCAGGATTTGGAGACGGTTAGCCATCCAGGTCTTTGCGCCAAGGTTGACGAGGAACTCTCCTTCTTCGTTGAAATAGTATTTCTTCTGGCGGAGAAGGTGCGTTTGCAGGATTGATAGATTGTCACAGGGACAGTCGAGGAGGTGGTCAGCCAGCGAACAGGAGAGGGACTGTCCTACTAAGGCTGCGTTGTTGGATGCGGCGAATCTGTCGGAGCAGCTCATTTCTTCATCCTTCAAAAGGTAAGGATCTCCCCCCTCGCCTTTGCCGCCCATAGTGAATCCCAGGTTGAAGTGGTTCGTTGTATCGTATCCGAAGCGCACACTGTGGACGTGATCGATGAGGTCGGCGTCGTTTTGTGCAAAGCTCGAGTACATCGTCACTGCGGAGCCGAGGAGGGTTCTTCTGCTGCGTGACCCGGGGATTGGATACTTCAGTGGTTTAACAAAGCTTTGGAGATAGGTGAGGGAAGTGTCATCGTCTCCTTGCTCGATCTCGGGCGACAGCGAGACGGGGATAAAGGGGTACATCACCCTGAGCATCGGGTAGTAATAGCTGTCGTAGTTGAGAAGCGCATTGCAAAAATCCTGACAGTTGTTGCTCATGCGGCTGTAGGCGAGCTTCTGTGTCTTTCCTAGCTTCTGGGCGATGAGAAACAGATGAGGGTCGATCTCCTTGCCGAAAAAGAATTGCATCCTTTGGGTGAGAGTTGATGCACACTCTAATAGCAACGCTCTGTTGACTTCTTCTGGAGCTGCTGGGGACCTCCCAGCCCTCCATACAACTGCAAGGGCAAGAAAAAGCTCAATTATCGTGGCTTCACCGGCCCTCCAGGCGAAATGTGAACTATAGTTAGTGAACAACCCACCGGACAGCTGCTTTCTTGCACAGAGGAATCGGCGTTCTCGAGCTCGTTTCGTTGCTTCGTATATATGACGATCTGGGGATACTGAGAAGAGTTGCGTGCAAAAAACGTCGCAACCATCTATTGTTCGAAAGTCTTCCGGATGGAGGTATTCTTTTACTTCACGGGATGAGTGGCGCCCCAACGATGGTAATGATCTGGTAGATATTAAAGCTCCCCCTGGGTGTCTATACAAAGGGTCATCAGCGCCGCGATCCAGGTTGGAGGTATGGATAACTTGCGAAGACGTACATTGTCACGCCGTTTTCAACCAACAGCGGACCAAACATCAGAGCGCAATGTGCGTTTCCTGCTGGAAATAGCCGACGTGAATTCATCGACGACCTTTTCCAGCCTCCAAAGGAAATGTGGTCGAGGAAAGCATTTCCAAAGGAGAGAAGACTCTGCCCCTTAATATGGTCTTCCAGAGCATCAAGTTCACGGCCGAACTGCCGATTCTCTAGAAGCAAGTCAGCAGCTGCAACTCCGTCATCGAGACGAGGAAAGCTACTCGCCTTCATCACCGGCTTTCCTGAACCTGTAGACAACCTTTAGATGATCTCTTGGGTGTGAAGATGTCTCCATACAGGTACAACACAGACGAAAGGGGTTCCCCGTCATGACGTCGAGGAACGAATGGAAACGTGCACCGTAGGTCGAAGGATCATTTTTGTTATTCTTCTCAGGTACTGTTTTGACATGGTTCCTGCTAACAGTGCTGCAGCTTGGAGTTTTAGTCCACCGACAAATATAGCAGCAGCAAAGAAGTCACCTACCAGTCTTCGCACCCTTCGTTGCACTCGTAAAAGTGGAATGAACGGATACAAAAACGACATTCGGAGCATTGGACGGCTTCAAAGACTCCTGGAAACCGAGTATCGACTGTTTTACACTCGCATTCTCAATACCCAACTTGTGTGCACACACACAGCGGAGAGGAGCAGGGGGCATTGCTACATACCCTGGGGTGCTGGTCCCATTGAAGGGAATGTTGGTCGTCGATGCTCTTGAACATAGTCATAGTCGGTGAATCCTATATTTGTAACTCATTAATGCCCGGTTGAGTCTAACTGGAGACTTTAGGAACTGACCGCATGCTTGAAGCAGCGACCTGGCAACCAATTCATCCTGCGCCACATTTTGCCGGCCTACGCTCTATGAGTATGGTGATTCTATAACTTGGGTCTGCATACCAACCTTTAACATTGTCGAATATGTCCTGGCACAGCTCGTCTTTCGTCTCCTTCGACAGTCCGAGTGGATCTTAATATCATTTCAAGAGTGAGCATAGTCCTCTGCAGAGCAGCCAAGATCACACATACCCCACAAGTCAAGCAGTTCGCGCAAATAGTCGGTTTTCAACTCCTCATCAGCCACCTTTGGTAATCCCTCAGGGATAAACGTCTTATAGTCATCGAATGCCAGAATCGCATTTGCCATTTCATCCTTCACTGCATCCCAGTACACCCGTCGCAGCAGCTGATATAGGCTGACCACCGGATCGTCCCCCTTTTCCGAGATATCGCGCCATCCCTTGTCGAAGTCGGCGTCGTGCGAGACAGGAGACTGCAGGTCCTCGAAGATATTTGAAGCCATGATGCGCGATTACAGACTCTGTCTATTATCAGAGCCTTGGGGCGATACTGGTGTTTTATCTGTACTTTGGAAATGCTGACAGCCTCTTGGTATTCAGCCTCACCCCCGCTTCGCCCCCTTTCATGCAGTGAGCATCTCGCAACGTGCCTGTTCCGGTTAATTCAAGCGAGTCGTTGGCGTTGAACCGGTGACTTCGAGGCTGAAGAAAGCCGTGGTTTCTGATTCCATTAATTACCCTTCTCTGTCTCTATTTCCATTCCCCAAACCCAGCATCCTGATCGCTCTCTAAGTCTCCCCACTTCGTGCGTGTGCCCGGCACTAAAATCCCCGCTCCAGTCGCAGTCGCAGTAACTACTGGAAGAAACCACACACCCAGACAAACAGATATACATATATATACATACAGTATGAGGAAGTCTCTTGCAAGGAGAGTAGTAAATTCCTTTACAAAAAACAAATCAACACGTACTTCAGCAGAAGTATCCGCAGAATCCTCTGCGTCTGTGGCCGATGTCTCGCAATCAAACCACTCTGCAGCGACATCCCGCAATCTCCGAGAGATATCTATCCGTCTAGATGACTATCTTAAGCAGATCGATCAGACGGGTTAGTATTGTGTTATTTCTTCTATACTCACGCAACGAAGTAAGGAAAAAGAGCTGCGCTAACCCGATGCTCTAGATGGCGAAGTCGAGGTAGATTTGATCTCTATGAGTCGCCAGGTTGAAAAGGTTCGAAAATACATCAACGGCTCACTGCCTAGTTTCGTGGAACAGACATCACTGTATGCTCTCCCCCGAGTGGAGAAGAGAATATGCATACTAATGTTGAGAATCAAACTGTAGAAGCGAGAGAGATTTTAATCTCATCTACTTGGCAGCATGGACTGCAAAAGCCGTTTACGCTGCGGACCTTGCCCGCATGGAGGACGTCGCTCCACTCGAGGAGTTTTCCGATTATCAGCTCACTGAGCATAGTGAGAGAATCAAAGCCTCGTTCCGCGATGGGACTGTGAAGGCAACCCATGTTCAACTGTTCTCTTCAGAAACTGAAAAGATATCCTCCAAGCTTGTTGTTGTCGCAATCAGAGGCTCAACGTCCAAAAGGCGCGACTGGACAGTCAACTTTGACGATATCGGAGATGGTACAGATGGTGAGGGGTTCCTGGTAAGCGTTGTCCCTTTTGCCTCTGATCAGTTGTTCAGCTCTAGAGAGTGGTTATCTTATTTATTATCGATGTGCATACAGAACGCCGATGACCGTACGTTCCAAGTTCACGGCGGGTTCCTGGACTGCGCCAAAGGGATGGTCGAAAAGGTCTCCGAAGCCGTATCATCCGTACTATCTAATATTGGCGAAGAAACAAAAGATATCCAGCTGCTTTTCACCGGTCATTCCGCCGGGGGAGCGGTGGCGTCCTTGTTATACGCGCATATGATGTCTAAAAACAGCTCGTCACTGACAGATTTATTCTCCAGTTCGTCTCTCTTCTTCTTCTTATTCCTCTACTTCGTCGTCTTCTTCTTCTTTGTTTTTCATGGGCTCTTCCAGCTAACGGAACCAGGATTTACTTCTATCCACTGCGTAGTTTTCGGTTCTCCTCCAGTCACCAAGCCGGCTCTCGATACCTATGGACAAAGCTCGACCTTCTTTTCCATCATCAACGAAGGCGACCCTGTGCCACGTATCGATAAGGACTACATCGAGTCACTGCTTACCATTTACATAGCGCCCATGCCAGTGATTCCTACTGAACACGAGTTGCCACCGATGCTGCTGGACAATGCAGGAACGATCCTCTTTCTCAAGGATGGGTTGGAGGGGTTCTCTGCTGTTCCAGATGACGAGGGCCAGAAGGAGATCAAGAAGATTTTGAGAGCAACAATCTTTGGGAATCCAAGAGCTCATAAGATGGATATGTACCTTTGGAAACTACAGCTTATAAGGATTCTGATTTAGATAGATAGGACAAGCGAATGGTTAATCTCCGATCGATAGTAGAAGGGGAAAGAGCAATCTCATAGCATGAGACGATAAAACCTCGCACTTGCAAAGGATCGGATGTAATATTTATTATTATTATCTGGACAGTTAAAAGAAGCTTTGCCATAAGATTGTACATAGTGTCAGCTATTTTGTGGCTCCACTGCCTGATCCGGCTGAGAATGCGCAGACTTGGTTCAGGAAAGGCAGAACTAAACCGTTCAATCACAATTTAAAAAGGAGATTAAGTACATGTGTGTCCTTGCATCTGCAGGAAGAATCGCGCGTATGTACGATGATGTCGATACCTGTAGGGAGGCTGAACGTTGGAATCAAGACATGTCTGCCTTAGCGACAAGGAGGGTTCTCTCCCATAAATCCCCCAACCCAGGGCTGAAAACGGCAGTCCAGCGTCTACAAGAAAGTTGAAACAAGAAGATCCACAGATTCCGCCCCGCTGCGACACTCGTTCTCCTGGTAATGAAATAATAATAATAATTTGGTGGCTGTGCACGACAATCCAACGAGCTAAACTCTATCGGACGGCCCAGACTTGGTTCACAGCTCCTCAGCTCCCTCAGGCTGCAACTGAAGGTTATTCTATTCTTATTTCTGTCTCTCTCTCTCTCCTCTTCTCTTCTCTCTCTTTCGCTCTCCCTCAGGATCCATACATTTCTTGTCACAATCCCTTGGTAAGTTATCGCCATATCTACTGCTGCGTGTCTCCGTGTTACGTGCATACTGGTTGCTCTTCATATGCCGGCGCCAATTCTCCCTGCTTTCTACCAAAACTTTCGAGATCTAGGTAGACAGACCTTTTCAAATATTGTATACTAAACGCCTTATTTTTTTATTTCTAGTATTCAATCCGCCGGCGATTATCTCCTACTGGGTTCTCTGCGACTCCCACGCTACTCCTCTACCCCTTACGTGCGGGGTTGCTCATTAGCCCTTCAACCCGCCAGCTAGAGCCCCGCCATACGCGTGTTTGCATAGATTTTCGACCTCCAACACCACACAGGCACTATGAGCTGTGAGTATAGCAATTCTCTTGCGAATCCTTCGTTTCTATCCCGTCAATCCAATGTATCTGGAATGCGCTTGGCTTTTCTGGATGGTCGGTCTTGTACTTGACGCCATATGCCCTACACACGAGCCTGAATCCTGGACCTTGTTAGGTATTCAGCCGCACTCAGCCTTGCTGTAATACATTTTTTATCATCTGTATTCCAACACAAGGACCCTTGCTTTTAAGCAGTCATTTCATATCTACAGCTCTAGAATTTCCTTTATTCACGCCTCCAGCTGTTGGTTATCTCTTTCATCGCCTAATTCAGTGCCTATCACCGTCTTTTGTTTTTCTTCTCTTTGGTCATGTCGCAGAAGCTAATCGCAACGCGTCTTTTGTTCTAGTATCTAATATGTTCAACAAGCTCTCAGGGCAGCCTGAGAGCTACGAGAAGAAGTACGATTTGCTCTCCTGAATTTCTCCGTCCCGCTACAAAAAAGTAACCTCGTCCGTCTCCCACAGGTCCTTATACAGATTTGGCAAAACCCTCGGAGCTGGAACATATGGTATTGTTCGTGAAGCAGATTGTGCCTCAGGAAAGGTCGCCATCAAGATTATCCTGAAGCGCAATGTTAAGGGAAACGAACGCATGGTCTATGATGAATTGGAGATGCTGCAGAAGCTTAACCACCCTCATATCGTTCATTTCGTCGACTGGTTTGAATCCAAGGTATTTTTCCTATTATAATACCTCACCATCTAGCCTAATACAATCCTAGGACAAATTCTACATCGTTACTCAACTAGCCACTGGTGGCGAGTTGTTCGATAGAATTTGCGAATACGGTAAATTTACCGAAAAGGATGCCTCACAAACCATTCGTCAGGTACTCGATGCCGTTAACTACTTGCATGAAAGGAACATCGTCCATAGAGGTAAGCCTACTCGCCGGTTCTTGTTTTACGAACCGGATACTAAATCTACTTTACAGACCTAAAGCCCGAGAATCTACTGTATCTTAAGCCCGACATAGACTCCCAACTCGTCCTAGCAGATTTCGGTATTGCAAAAATGTTGGACAGCCCCAGTGAAGTCCTGACCAGCATGGCGGGGTCATTTGGCTATGCCGCTCCTGAAGTTATGCTCAAACAGGGCCACGGAAAGGCTGTAGATATGTGGTCTCTGGGTGTTATTACCTACACGTTACTATGTGGTTACTCGCCCTTCCGCTCTGAAACCCTGACGGACCTGATTGAGGAGTGCCGTTCGGGGCGGATCATCTTCCACGAACGCTACTGGCGCGATGTCTCCAAAGACGCAAAGGACTTCATTCTTTCCCTGCTGCAGGTAAACCCGGCCAGTCGACCCACGTCCGAGGTTGCCCTGAAGCATCCCTGGCTGAAGGGAGAATCTGCCAGCGACCGCGACTTGCTGCCTGAGATCCGCGCGTACATCGCCCGATCCCGCCTTAAGAGAGGCATTGAAATCATCAAGCTCGCAAACCGCATTGAAGCCCTCAAAATGCAAGAGGATGACGAGGACATTCCTAGCCCCGTCGACATGGCAAGTTCTTCGGTTGATTCGAGCAAATCCTCCGACACAACACCCTTCCCAGCTCTTTCAACATCTAATGCGGGGCCGTCTTCCGCGCCAGCTGCTGGTGGTGAAGGTGGTGGCACCAAGAAACGGAGTCTGAGCAAGATTGCGCGTGGAGCGATCTTCCGAGAAGTCGTACTCGCCAAAGTTCGTGAGATGAAGGAGAATGAGGAGCGAGAGCGAGTTGAACGCGAGGTTCGCGAGAGAACGAACCACAGTTAGCCCTACTTGCCTTCATACCGATGTCTTCTTCCTTTCTCAGCTCTCCCTCACTGTTTCCTTATTGAGTCATGGATGATCGTATCAAACTTTCTGTGAATTCTGCTTCAGTGATTCCCCTTTCACCAATTTAAATGGCGTGTATCTGCTTCTCGATTTTGTCAATTGCTTTTAGGATATGTTGCTTTTTTTTACCATTTCTATCATAACTTTGGGTTTCTCTTCATTACCACTGTTACCGTATAGCAGATCGTATGACACTTCCACTCTGTCAGTCAACATGGCCTCCCACTGTAATCAGGCCAGCTGCCAATATTGTGCACACATTTCACTTACAGCTAGTAGAGCGCAAGTCAGATTCCTCAAGGCGTGACCTTCCTCAGGTGTATCCTCAGGTGTATACGCATCACGTGTCGGGCAGTGTGACTTCGCATGGGCCAATCATGTGACGCTATGCAGGTGATCTGATCAATCAGGAAAGACATGTTTCTACAGTCGGGCACTCTCAGCCTCTTACCTCTGCCTCTCGTCTGTCTTTATTGCGCCTCTCTTCCTGCAGTTCGCTTTTCGTCTTGTATATATTGTTGCCTAGTTCATCCTTTCCTGTCCCTTTACCTATCTAGCTTGCCTCCTGCGCCGTGGACGAGGACCTCTCCCACCTGCCTGTCGCCGATCGCCCCGCAGTGGTACCAGACGTCATACATTTACTACGCACGACAATTTCTATCAGCCTTTCTCTCTTGAAGACTTACCGATCTATTTCCTTCCTCTCAGCTTTGTGATATTTAGGGATATCTTGGTATCGGCCGCCTTTTTCAAGGCACGTTTCCCGAGAATGTTCGCGAGCAAGCGACTGAGTAAGGTAGTGCATGTCCTCCCCGTAGCTGCAACGTCTTGCTAACATTACACAAGGAGCTCATCAAGGTATGCAAATCCACGTATTTCCAGCGTCCCTCCAATACATGAACTGCCGTTCCTCTACCCAATATGAACCACCCTTGCGCAACCACAGCTCTGCCTTTATCCTATCACTCTCCTCCAGCCGCACATAACTCGATAAGATTGGCATTAACACCACAGATAGATGCAGGAACATCTCCCGCCGGGGATATCAATTGCAAAGTCGGAAAACCTAGAAGAGTGGCAGATGGACATCAAAGTCTTAGACGATAATCCGCTCTACTTAAACCAAACACACCGACTCAAATTCACATTCGGGTCCAAGTATCCAATTGGTACCTCTATCCTCCTCTACCTATTGCAGCAAAAAATCATTTAATCAGGGAAAAACACCACACATGTACTAATATTCTATACGCATGAGCTAGAACCTCCCGAAGTCCAATTCATTGAGTCAACCAACTCCCCCGAAATAAAACGGCCCATTCCCATCCACCCGCACATCTACAGCAACGGCATCATATGCCTGGACCTCCTAAGCTCGGCCGGCTGGTCTCCTGTCCAAACAGTGGAGAGCGTCTGCATGAGTATCCAGAGTATGCTTACAGCTAATACCCGTAATGAGCGTCCACCAGGCGATAGCGACTTCGTGTCCTATAACCGACGTCGCCCTCGCGATATCAATTTCCTTTACGATGATGATAACGTGTAGTTGTGCAGCTTGGTGGTTTTTTTTTTTATTTTTTATCTTTTTTTCTGGATCTGGGCTGGGAATATTGTAGAATGCTAACAATGGGTGAGCTATTCTTATTCTCAGATTGCATTGGCTCAGGCGCCTTTTTCTTTTCCTTGTTTTTTCAACGGAGTTTATTGGGTGATGCAGCTAAGGCATATTAATTCCACTCCTATCTTTCTTCTGTTTTTCCCATTGCCCCCAGTATGAAAGCGTTGTTTCAATTATAATTAAAGTCTGCTACACCTGATCTTCCTCTCCATAACGATAACTCACATACCCACTTTGCAATACTACATATTTTTAATATTTACATGTTACGTAGCAATTGATGTTGTATCAAAGATTCAGTGTCACTATACACAGGGTAAGATAAACGAGAAGAAGATGTAGATCAGATAAGTAGGAGGCGGATACAACAAAGAAAAAAGGGGGTTAATGGGGGGGGAAAAAACAACAACGCCATTAGAAAGAACTGGTACAGCTGATACTTGGGTCTCCCACATCTTCTATAACAAACATTCCCCTCTTTCTATCGCGCACGAGCTTGGTTTGATATACACCACCATTTCGAGTCGTTACCGGAAGGGGATGAAGGAGGAGGATCATGTTTGTATTCTACATGATTTCTTTTTCTTGGTTGGTTTTTAAATCAAGCCGATGCATATGGGGGTTTTGCTCTTTTTGTACAGAAGATTGGGGGATCGGAGGTTCCATCCAATTCTACCGGTCGACTTCACCGAACACGAGATCCATTGTACCTATAGAAGGGGAGAATATTAGCGTTGGTGAAATAGGATTAAAAAAATAAAAAAGAAAAGAGACAATCGTTGAGATCAAGGTACTCACCAATGATAGCGACAGCATCTGCCAGAAGGTGACCACGAGACATTTGGTCGAAGCCACCCAGGTGAGCAAATCCGGGAGCACGGATCTTGCAACGGTAGGGTCTCTCGCTACCATCGCTAACCAGGAACACACCCATTTCGCCTTTGGGAGCCTCGATAGCAGAGTAGGTCTCACCAGGAGGAACGGCGTAGCCCTTGGTGAACAAGAGGAAGTGGTGGATGAGGGCCTCCATGTTCTCTTTCATGGCAGCACGAGGAGGAGGCATGATCTTGTAATCCTCCACACGGACCGGTCCGGCGGGGATCTGGTTCAGGCACTGATGAATGATGCGGAGGGACTGGCGGAACTCCTCCATACGGCAGAGATAACGATCATAGCAGTCACCGTTGACACCAACAGGGACATCGAACTCAACCTTGTCGTAGGCGTCATACGGCTGGGACTTGCGGATATCCCATGGGACACCAGAGCCACGGAGCATGACCCCAGAGAAGCTCATGTTCAGAGCGTCCGCAGCACTCACAACACCAACACCCTGGGTTCTGGCCTTCCAGATACGGTTGTCCGTGAGCAGCTCCTCAGTCTCGTCGATACGGTCGCCGAATTGGGTAGCCCACTGGTAGATATCATCGAGAAGACCAAGTGGAATGTCTTGAGACACACCACCAGGACGTACGTAGGCGGCGTGGAGACGGGCACCGGATACTCGCTCGTAGAATTCCTGTTTGAGAACAATCGAATATCAACAAACCGACCAACAAACTGCTACGTATGTTTAAAAAACAGGGGTTGGTCTCACCATAAGCTTCTCACGTTCTTCGAAACCCCACAAAAACGGTGTAAGGGCACCGACATCCATAGCGTGGGAAAGGATGGACATCAGGTGGTTCAGGATTCGGGTCATCTCGCCAAACAGCGTCCTAATGTACTTGGCTCTCTCGGGAATGTCAATGTTCAACAGCTTCTCCACAGCCAGCGAGAAGCACTGCTCGTTGGTCATCATTGAGACATAATCCAAGCGGTCGAAGTAAGGCAGAGCCTGCATATAGGTCTTGTATTCGATCAACTTCTCGGTACCACGGTGGAGCAAGCCAACATGGGGATCCGAACGAACAATCTCCTCGCCATTCAGCTCCAGAATCAACCGAAGCACACCGTGAGCGGCAGGGTGCTGGGGACCGAAATTGACAGTGTAATGGCGGATTTTCCGGTCGATCCCTTCGGCCTCGGACTCAAGGGCCGCGGCAGCTTCGGATTCTGGAGACGCCTTGTTTGCCAAATGTGTGAATGTCGGGTCGGTTGGGATCAGTCGAGTAGCCTGGTAGCTGGTGGATTCGGCAGCTCCACGAGGAAGAGACGTCGCTATCGAGCGGGATCTGGGTATAGCCGTATTCCTGGCCAGGCCGGAGGGGCGCAAGCAGAGCCTTTTGGGCGCATTACCCGCCAGGCGAGCAAAGGAAGCAGCCATTCGGGGGGTTGTAAGAGGAAACTCGGAGGGGGAGAAGGCTGACTGTCCTCAGTCCGGACGCAATGGATGGGGAAACTCGTCGGAAGGGTTCGATGCGGACTGATGCTTGGAGGTTGCGATGCAATTTGGAAGGTCACGTGCTGAGGAGCTTATGGTCATCAGGCCGCCTCTGGTTGGTCTCTGCCGCTCCGTTATTCTGCACCCACACTACAGTGACCGCCAGCAAACCCACCCCGGCTGCCTGCCGGATTAGTTCCAGGGAGAGTGCATTATAGTTGCATGTGCTCTCCGCCCGGCGACCGCAGAAAATACTGCCGTTTCTCAAAAGAACTTTTTCCTCCCGCCATTCTATTACCAGTCGCCGGCCTCACCAGAGCCTTTTGAAAGCTACAATGGCGCCTCTTGTCCCATCTCAGGAGGAGCTGGATCGCAGAAGGGTATGTTGTCTCAATTCTTGGTGTGTATTTGATCTTACGTCTAATCCCAATCTAGATCGTCAATATCAATGCAGAGACAGTGGCCAACATCCCCTCCACAGATTTCCCAGGTCACTGGCCGGGCGAGTCGCACGAATGGTCTCTAGAGAAGTTCAAAAATGTATGATAGAACTGAGCTTGCGTTTGCCAAGGCCACGTGCACTAACATGTTCCCTACATAGGGCTTCCAAGTCGAGTTCCACCAGAACGAGCAGTTCGAGTCTGCGTTTTCTTTGATCGGCGTCGATGCAGCTATCGCGAATGCATTCCGTCGAATTGTGATGGCTGAGGTCCCCAGTCTCGCCATCGAATACGTTTTCGTCCACAACAATACCTCCGTTATTCAGGACGAGGTGCTTGCCCAGCGGTTGGGTCTGATACCGCTCAAGGGCTCGGTAGAGGGCCTTAACTGGATGCGATGGTTCAACAAGGGTACTGACGACGACCCTGCGAGCGCTAGCGAACCAAGCGATTTCAATACAATTGTGCTGCGCCTGGACGTCGAGTGTACCAAGAATCCCAACGCCTCCCGTGAAGAACAGGATCCCCGCAAGCTATACAAGAATGCGCATGTTTACGCCAAGGATATTACTTTCCTTCCGGTAGGACGTCAGGAACAATACTTCTACGGCGAAGGTACCATCCAACCTGTCAACCCCGATATTCTAATCGCCAAGCTTCGTCCGGGACAGAAGATTGAGATGGAACTGCATTGTATCAAGGGCATTGGAGCAGATCACGCCAAGTTCTCACCGGTTGCCACTGCCTCATACCGTTTAATGCCCGATATCAAGATCCTGCGCCCTATCATCGGAGAAGATGCCAAAAAATTCGCCAAATGTTTCCCCAAGGGTGTCATTGGTCTTGAACCCATCACCGCGGAAGAAGCTGCCCAAAAAGAAACAGAATACTATGGCCATTCCGGAGAGCTGAAGGCCGTTGTCCGTGATCCTTTCAATGATACAGTCAGCAGGGAGTGTCTGAGACACGAGGAATTCCAAGGCAAGGTAAAGCTCGGCCGCTTGAGGGACCACTTCATTTTCAACATCGAGAGCACCGGACAGTTTGACAGCGACGTCCTTTTCCTGGAGAGCGTTAAGGTGCTGAAACTGAAGTGTGCAAGATGGAAGCGGGGCTTGACGGACCTCATGCGATAAGCTCGAGAGTCCCATAGTCTTTGTTGTTTTCTGAACTAATTATAATGCATCACCTGGCGTTGGATACTGCTGCTCCTTCCATCTTGTACGTTTATGAAAAATAAAAGTCGGTGAAGACCTTCTTTACATGACTGGGAGTCTGGATCAGGATTTTTCAGATATAGAAAAAGCATGGTTAAATTCTGTCGATATCTACTAATATTCATAATCGGCGTGTATTCATTGTAAAACGACTGCTGTCGGCGAGAGCCTTCTTCTTAATTGAAATTCAATTGAAAGCGGAAATCGATGGTATACGCAGGGTCGCTCACTGCGATTTCCTGTCCATCTGTCACCAACTCCCGCAGCTTCCTCTTCAAATTGGGTCGGGTTTGCTCCTCCAATTGAGGGGGGAAACGTTGATAAAGAGTCTTTTCCTCCGTTCTCATGCTTGGCTTCTTCAATTGCGCTTCAGGTCGCTCTCCGAGGGTCTCAATGAAAGCCTCCAGGGTCGTATCCGGGTCAACAGCCAATTTCCGTGCAAGGTTCCCACAAACCGGACAGTCGGGCTTCTTCTCAGCTTCAAACGTGTAAGTGTAAACACCTTCTTCTCCGGCATACATCATATAGTTTTCCAGGTAGGGGTTGCATGAGGTCGCGATTTTCAGGGCTTCGGAGGTAGTTGCGGCAGCGATAACAGCATTTGTTGAAGCAATCGCTGGAATAATATTTTTTACAACTCCTTGCGTCATTTGGAAAGTTATCCCAGAGATGTTAAATTCCTTCGCTCGTTCAAGAGCAGTATTGTAAACCCAGCCAATATGCTCCATATCGTCGCTGTCGAATGCATCATCTTTACGTTTTTCCTGCCAAGCGATCTGATGAGCCCATTCGATACAGTGTTGGGGCTGGCGGGGAATAGTAGCGATAGTGCAAAGCGGCACAGCAGGGCGAGGAGCATGCATGTCAAGCTGGCATTCAATACATGATGAGAGGGTAGGCAGAATGACACGCGCTTGGCCCTTGAATCCTATGGCGAGGTAAGCGTCATATTTCCCCGTTCTCTATTCTGTAAGCTTTCATACCTTCTGTTCCTCCATCGATTAAAGGTTTTAGACTCTCTGGATCTTCGAAGTCAACCATGCCAATCAATGTGGAGTTAATCCATCTCCTAGCTTCGATGCTATCAAGGCCGCATACGACCATCTTGAATTGCATGTAGTAATCTTCGTCTTTGTCCTGGATCTTTCCGACATAAGGGGTAATCTTGACACCTTTAACACGTCGTTCCACGAACGCAGCTGCAACCTCAGCCTTAGGTTTTCCTATATCGGACTGCCGAAATAGGAACTGCCGATTCAGGTTGGAAATATCAATAGTATCTGTCAAGTGTTAGATATAATTTCCGCTAGCGGTATTCTCAACATTAAACTTGCCCATATCAATTACATGAATATCCTTGAACCCAGACAGCGCAAGGTTCTTCAAGATTTCACAACCCAAACCCCCAGCTCCTCTATGAAGGACTAATTAGCATTTCCTGGCCTTCTAAAAGCCCATAATTTATAGGCATAACTAACATCACCCTAGATATCATTAGTAACGGCATGACGGAAGACTGATTTGAATACGCACAAGATCTTTGACGACTCCAAAGTGTTTATTGTCTCCTCTCCCGGAATCCAGTCTGGGTCACAGGAAGGACCTGGTTTTGATAGGACCTTGTAAAGGTATTTCCTAAGAAGCGTAAGTATCATGAATGTGGAGAATCAAGAGTGAGCCTCACCATCGAAGAGGCGGGTCGACGGCGGCCATCGCTGCGATATGATAAATTCTATCTGTAATTCTCTGAATCCCTCCGATCACACCTAAGTAATCTATAGTTACTATTGCTCAGTCAAGCAAAAAAGCCAGCTTCCAGAATAGTTGTAATCCGAGGGAAACGAATGCCTAGCCTTGTATTGCGAGGATGTTGAACTGCCATCGTCGTTGTTGACTGAAGGAACCAACTACAATGCCGCCTCTTCACGTGACCATCTATCTCTTGTGTGAGTTGCCCAGAGCAAACGGATTAGCATCCAAGTACAATCATTGATTGGTGAGATACATGAGACTTGGATAGTGTAGCTACAGGTGCCACAATATTAATCCTAATTTCGCAGGTAAACACTTGGCAGACTTGACCGAATGTTAGCTGTGGCATCAAACATAAAGTCTGCATAATAAGCATTGATGACTCATAGACACATCATAACTAGTTACACTCCTTTCAACTCGCGCTTCACCTCAGATTTCTCTTGATCCAAAGCTCGAGAATGATCCCCTTAAGCTATGGAGGGTCTTATTACGGAGGTCAAGACAATTACGCATGATCGGAATCCTTCTCCGGGCACTCTTCCCGGGAATTCTCGACATGCTGGTATCAAGAGGAGCGAATCTAGTCCAAAAACTGCGTCCACTACAGACCCCGCGACATCAGAAACTATTCTCGCGATATTGAGATCGTCACCCCACCAGGGTGAACTTGGTCAGGTCCTTTCTATACTGGATCCATTTAATAATCAGATTAATCCCTCGGGGTTCGACATCAGAGTGCCAGGCCCGATGACAGCCCAAATCCTCAATACTTTGGTCAGCATTACAATTCCTGATCATTGGGATGCTATCGATTCAGGCTCTACAAGCTCTAAGACTACAAACTCTAAGCTACGGGCTGCCTTACTGAGATGTCTCAGTAGTGTTCCTGGCATCAGTTGCTTAGTGGCACAGCTACGTTTGCTGATAGATTCGTCGCGAGCGACATCTCAGCAGACAAACGCGTCAGGCAAAGAAATCCAAATCAGAGACACCCTTGCAACGCTCGCTGCACTTCTTGAGCCGAAGGACTTCGTTTTGCGTCTATTTGACGATATCGACACTCTATACAGCAAGCCAACCCAAAAGCAGGTGGCATGGAAAGAGCTAGTTTCTCTTCTTGCGGCCAGTCGAGTTCTTTCAGTTTCAGCGGAAGCTGTGACGTTAATTCGAGATATTGTTCTTTCCAGCAAAGTCTCCTGGATCGGGAACGGAGCCCAGTACGCATTATGGCTTGGTGGCGCTATTTTCCACATGGTTTCGAAGCTCAGCGTCGATGGTCAGGAGGAGCATTGGAAAGCAGCCGCTTCCCTCACCGGGAGAGCGTTAAGCCTTGGGTATTCGGGTAACTAGCAACTCAGCCTCCTTTGGATCCTCATGCTAAGTTTGCCTCTCAGATCAATTAGTGAGAGAGATATATTCCGGTCTCCTCATCCGGCAAGCCCTTCCAGAGCACTACACTTCTCTTTTTGATCGAGTTCGCTGGACAGAGCAACTTGCCTTATTGGAAGCCATTTTTCGGGATGCAGAAAAGATGTACTTTTCATCCGAGGCTCTTAATGGAGACATTATGACCATGAATCAAGATTTAATCAACGGGGTCGCGGCGTTGTGCTCAATTCTTATATCAAAACGGACGACTTTAGAAAGTCAGTTGATTGACTGGCTTTCGAAAGGCCAAGGGGGTTCTATATACACCACAGGACTACGGAGGGCATTGGTGGCTAATTTGGCAGACCGGAAAGGTAATATATCGGATCACTTTGACTAAAATTGGAACCTAACTAATTCCCGAAACTACAGACCTATTAGAAACCTTACTTACCAAGAGCCTCGAGCAGTCCTCCGATAAAGTCTACATAAAACATGCCCCCATTCGGAGTCAAGAAGGTACGGTACATCCCTAGCCTGTGAACGGAAGACACAGTTACTGAGGTACAATAGCAAATACTCAAATCATTCTGCTTGCTGCTGGCCACCTTCAGAGCCTTGATCAAGCGGCAATGAAGAGCATTGGACGTACAGGCCTTTTCCTCAACACCGTCTCAAATCGCCTCGCAGCTGCCTCAACAAGGACTCGCTTTCTGGGTATGATCATAGGGACCGCGATTTCACAACTTATTGAGGACCCAGGGAAAGGAATGAAATTCGATATTGAGGAGATGACGAGCATTGAAGCGGAGTGGTATCTAAAGCTCATCCGAACACATGACAGCATCGGGACTCTGGACTCAATGAAACCGAAAGAAAATATCAAAACAAAACGCGCAGCAATATCCTCCAAAGCCTCATTCTCGGAGGCTGCATCTCGCTCTCCTATAAAATCCCGTCAACCCATGGCCAAAATCATGGCCATTGAGGAGATAAACGACTCAGACGAAGATGAGGCCGAGGATGAGGACCTAATCCCCTATGAAAAGCCTGACGAAGACCCATCAGATTCTGATGACGATCCTACACTGGTCCAGCGTAACAAGCCAACCGCCCCAGTGTGAGTTAAGCAACCAGATACGCTTACGAATCCATATCTAACCCATTCGCAGGTATATTCGCGATCTTATAACGTACTTACGGGATACAGAGAACATAGATCGCCACGAACTAGCCATTTCCACAGCTCCTATGTTGATCCGACGCAAAGCCGGTTTTGGAACAGAACTTGCGGAGCACACAGAGGAACTCGCTCTCGTCCTTGTCGGTTTGCAAGAACAAACCAAATTGCCCAAGTTCCATGAGTACCGCCTACAAAGTATGATCGCACTGATAGTTTCACAACCCCTCAAGATGGGTCGGTGGTTTTCGGCCGTGTTCTTTGACGGCGATCTGTCACAAGTCCAGAGATCTGCTGTTCTCACTGCCCTAGGTCTCAGTGCTCGTGAGCTAGCCGGCGTGGGTGAGGGAGATGCAAAGGATCTCGGTCTTCCAACACTGCCTGACACTTCGTTCCCATCAAAGAAGCTCCCGTCGAATGTGGAAGCCCTGTATCTCGATAATGAATCCCCTATCGCAAGCCTGACTAGGTCGCTTTCACAAGCATCTCTTCAGCCGCTGGCAGCGGATGCTGCAGACACGCTCTCCGGGCCAAATGCGCTCAAAGTGCGAACATTCTCCTCGCGAATGGAAGTCGAGAAGAGACGTCAGCAACGCGAAGCCCATCGACAAAAGTCTACTGTCAAAGATCTCTATAAAGTCCTCTCAGAGGGGTTTTTCTACCCCCTAACGCGCCGCTTCGAAATCATGATTATGCAATTCTCCTCGTAAGCCTTTCATTTCTCTTCCTTTTTGCTCTAGTCTGCCTTCTTTAGATAAGACAAGATTAACTAAACGCTGTGATACAGGTCGACTGCCCCTTCACACAACCCTTTCATGGTCCCTCATCTACTTTGTCTCTTTATTCAAACATTGACACTTACCCTGTCAACAATGGGCCCACACACTCCTTTCCTCCCTTCTCTTACCCAAGAAACCTTAACATTCTTGCTTTCTCTCTACGCCCGCCCTGTCTCAGATGAACCCATGATCCTAGCTGCGCTGCTTTCATTCTTCCTTGTAGCCATTGATTTAAATGTTGCGTCTGGTACCTCGGGCGAAGAGAGACTCGTTACCGAACTCGCCACACAAGTGATGGAGCTACGCGAGTGGGTTGGGGAAATCTTTGACCGTACCCCTGCCGTTCGGGATACCAACGACCCTCGGGAACAAGTCCGGACCTTGTCAGCAGGTATTATGGTCAAGTTAGGTGAGGTGATTGAGAGGTATCAGGGTAGGCTCATGGGTGTTAATTCCGGGTTTAAATATTAAGCTACCTAAGGTCTGGTTGGTGGTACTTGGATAATACTGCAAATAAAATCCCCCCATTCAATAGACATTCCACATCAAAATCTGGTTCGTGGCATTGGCGGCGTTGCCTCCTCGCACATTGGAGAGTCATATGGGCGACCTGAAGAATGTGATTTCAATGACTGGGTATTCTACTTCCTTGTGGCGGGTTGTTGTGCTCATCAATAAAATTAAGCCCGTATTATAGTCATATGAAGCCATCATCTGTGGTATGAACATCCGACAGCTCAACCACGCTACATTGAATGCGCCCTGCCCTACTCAGTCAGGGCAAAGCTCCCTTTCTCGATTGCGGCCTCCATCATCCGGTCGCCGCTGATTATGCCAGTAGTACAAATCACAATCTTTCGTCGTGGAGCCTCCTGGGCTGCGATAAACCGCAAGGCGGCAATTTCAGTAAAAGTGATACCTCCTAGGAAAAACACGAGCACAGTCTTCGTAGTATTATTGCCGCTAATGGTTTGCCGTGCGCGGACCGCCTTATCGTCGCCTTTCTGGACGATGCTGAAAGTCGACCCACGGACGCTCTTGACCACATCCTCGAAACCTAGCCAACCTGGGGATGCGGTGCTAGCAGGGCTTGGTGCCGCTGTGGTAGAGCCACCCCGGATCAGTGAAAGCATGTATGGCTTCTGCAGCACGCATTGCACAAGGCGAATGCTTAGTGGAGCAAATCCGCTGTATACATAGGCTATATCGTTCGGCTCCTTTTCACTGACTTCTTCAACCACCAAACACAGGTTCTTTCGTAGGTAGTTATAGTTTGTTTTAGTACCTGTCTGGGCCCCAGTACCGGGGATCAACATTGTGGTAGCAGAGGACCGAGGCTGAAGGAGATCCATCTTCTCCAAGGCACAGAAAGTCAATAGGTGTTGGTGTCCATACGCTTGGACAATCTGCCTCTTGAAGTTCTCGAGATCCCTGGGTCGCAATCCTCCCGACATACAAGACTCCAAGCAAAGAAGGCGGAGAATAGCCTTGAGTGGGACATCTCGCGCAATAAGCTCTTCAATGGAGGGGTGTTGGTAAACTGGATCTGCCCCAGCAGCATTGTTCTGCTGAACCTCCAAGATTTTGCGGAAGATGTCCGAACGGGTATTCCTCATAATTTCTTCTGCCAGATTGGTGTGCACCCTGAGGCTTTGATGTTCCAGTTGATAAGATGGTAATTTGTTTACAAACTCACGGAGCTCTGATGTTGTCTTCGCTGTGTGCCGGCTTTCATAGTCTGTTTCCAGGCGGCGGGCTACCTTATTTAGAATATCGCCCACAATGGCAAAATTTGCATCTCGCAGCTGATTAAACAATTGATCAGAAGCGTCTAGTTGGATTTTCCGTTTCTGGGCCTGTTTGGAGGACTGTTGGGGGGCCTTAGAAGATTCTTGGGCCTGGGGAACGGAACCAGCCCCAACAATGGAAGTATCAACATCTGCCTGGTTATGCTTAATGCCTACCAATTCATCAATCAACCCCTCATACGTCAGTTGCGTCAGAAGCGGGGTACCAAAATCGACCTCTCGGTCGATAATAATCAGACTCTCAATGCTCACGCTAGGCAGAAGGCCACGAGAAGAGAGGCCGGCTAGCCCAGAACTTTCTTCTGCATCTAGTTCCTTCCTCATTCGTAGTAAAAGATCAGCGAGTCGTCGTGCGTGGTCACCCTTGCCAACTATGCGAGGAAAGTAGCCATGTCTTTGTTGGATATCCATGAGAGCTTTTGCTGCATGAAAAATACACCCAGGGTCTTTATGCTAGATATGTTTCTAAGTCACTGATTCGCCTCATACAGGTGGATTTTCTTACCAGATAAAGATCACTAAAGGAGTCATCAAGCTCCAGTGACAAGACATCTTGCTCAAGAGGGAAGAAGTGGAGGGGTAATTCAAAGATGTTCACGTCTCCAATGATCCCTGCACTCTCGAGTATAGTGTTACTTACAAGGGTCCGTCTTGGGGCCCAGAAGATAGAAAACTCATGGTCAATGCTGCTGTTTCGCTGTAACCTCTGGATTTGCTCTAATGGCGAATGTTAGCTCATACTGATGGCGTTCAGTCAGACATATGATAAAAAAAGAAAGCCTTAGAAATGAGCTTGTATAGGATAAGGTCTTGATTTAGGGAACTCGACTCACTGACTACGAAGAGTAGGGGAGTGTAGTCTGCGTAATCTACTATTTGTCCCATCGACTTCACTGACACCGCATTTTTCTACGCTATTCTGTAGGAATTCTTGCAAATGAAGAAAATGACAATAACATACCTGCCACTGCCCGCACCTGGCGGACCTTCTCAGCAAACACTAGGAATACAACATTGCGCTGAGAGGAATCGATATTGCCATTCTCAAGCAAGAACACACGGTCTACACCGTACTCTTGGAGTTGGGAGAACTTGACAAAAAGGCCAACTGGACCGGCCAAACCCTGGCTGATGACAAGATTCTTTTTCCCACGGACCTGCAGCAATGATATATTTCAGCCTCGGCATAACACAAAGGGGTGGGATAGTCAGGAGCCTTACTCACGCCTTCAAGGAGGTTCAACAGGTCTCTACGCGCCTTTTCCTTAAAATAGTCTGCATCAGAGCCTGCGTACGGCGCCATTGCTACCGCAAAGCATTCCAGGAAACACCACAAAGAGAGGCAGAGGGGAGATGGTCCAGAGTCGAGGTGGATTCGGTTGACGTTTGCAGCGGCTGGTTTTGAGGCTGGTTTTGAGGCTTTGAAGTGTCCAGCCACAGACGCTAGTCCTTTTAGGATTAGTGTGTCCCTGCTTTTGCCTTTGTACGTATTGACACGGTAATTACGGGCCCCTCTCCAGGCTGTTTCACCAAACCCCACGTGTATGGATATTACGTCTCTGCCTTGACGTATCGTTCAGGAGAGGGCCCTTTTGCCGCTGCCTCCCCTGACAGTCACAGTTTCATATCTCCTCCTCTTGCATCTCCTTTTTTCTCTCCCCCTCGCCCATCCGTCTTTTCTCAATCATATCATCCATTATCTGTTTTCTCTTCAGCTTCCTTCTTTGTATTATCTTCAATTTGCTCTGATTTTCTATCGTGATCGTTATCAGCGACTCTTCTCTTCAGCTACAATAATGAGACGATTCGGACTCAAGAAATCAGACGACGGTGACGATGATTCCTCGAACCGCCTAGCCCTCTTTGGCTCCAGGTCGAAAAGCAAGAGTCCTGCGCCCCCTGCGAACCCTTATGCAAAGCCAATTCCCACCGACCCCTATACGAGAGCAAAGATCAATGCTGGAGTAGCACCACCCCCACCTGGCAGTATGCCGCCTGGTGCACCCAGTGGTATTCCACCAAGCAGCGGAATCCCTGGAGATAACAAGTATCAGATCCCCGGCGATAACAAATATCAAGGTTATGCTCCGAATAAATATGGCAACCAGAGTGGATACGGAGCAAGTCGTTATGGTGGTGGTGGTGGTGCGGGCGCTCCTTCGGCTTCCCGATATGGCCCTGGCGGCTATGGTGGATTGGGCAGCGCCGATCCTAATGACCCCGCTGCAGGAGATGACAACAGGGCTGCACTCTTTGGGGGAGCTCGAGAGCGAGCAGAGGCACAGCAGCAGAGTGCTCCCCCTCCGTATTCAGACCAGAACGGTGGCTATGGAGGTGGTAACAGCGCATACGCTACCACTACCGCTACCTACCAAGAGCGCCAACTCACTGCAGAGGAGGAGGAAGAGGAAGAAATTCAGGCCATCAAGCAAGACATCCGATTCATGAAGCAGGGCGACGTCTCGTCCACTCGGAATGCCCTCCGTATCGCTGCACAAGCTGAAGAAACTAGTCGAGAAACCCTCGCTCGCCTTGGGGCCCAAGGTGAAATGATTCATGACGCGGAGAAGCATCTAGATGTTGCAAGTGTGGAGGGCCGCATCGCAGACGAGAAAGCCAGAGAATTGAAGACGCTAAACAAGAGCATGTTTGCTGTTCATGTGTCTAACCCATTCACAAGTGCCCAGCGGCGACGAGAACGCGACGAGCGGGTCCTCAACACCCATCGGGAGGAGCGCGATGCTCGTTCTGGTACCCGAAATGAGGCCTTCAAAACCAACCAGCGAATGGAGCGGACGTTTAGGGAAATCGAACGGGAATCAGCCAAAGGCCAGGGCCGAAAGAAAGCGAACGTCACAGAACGTGCCAAGTATCAATTTGAGGCAGATAGCGAAGATGAAGCTATGGAAGATGAAATCGAGCAGAACTTGGACCTAATTTCTGGTGCTACCGGTAGACTGAACCTTCTCGCCAAGGCGACAGGTCGCGAATTGGACGAGCAGAACAGACACCTGGAGCGTATCATGAACAAGGTAAGAACCAAAGTAATATTACTCACTAGACTTGAGGCTGACATCGTTGCAGAGCGAGAACGTCGACGAACAGCTTGCCATGAACCGCGCCCGCTTGGACCGAATCCGTTAAGCTTACTTTTAAAATCCATATTGACTGCCAGGTGCTGTCGTTCTTTCTAGTTTTCGATGCCAGCTCCCTAGTCTCACCTTTACTATCATTATTTGGCGTTCTCTGGTTTGAATCTTCATAGCATGGCTGAGAACGCAATAATACACCTGTGAATAGACATCTTTTTTTCTCACCTTGCTGTCAAGTTAGAACTGGATCACCTAAAGCACGCCCTAGCTTGTGCTCTTAATACCCAATCCCAAGACTAGATATTCGCATTTAGCGACTGTGGCCGCAACTGCATGAGCAGGCTGTCTTTTCCGTGTACAGGGTCTTCTTCAGGAAATCCCACTATAGCAATCTCCTTCCCAAAAATCTTCTGTTTGCGGCAGGTGAAGAGCGTCTTTGTAGTGCAAAACTGACACTGGCTTATTAGACGAATGATCCTTGGGAGGGGTGTAGTAGGTATTTGGTGTAGTATCCATTTAGTCTTCATACACAGCCACAGCAGTGTGAGCTGATAGAATGCCAATATTCATAAATGCTTCTAGAGACATCCCTAGATAACTGTAAAGAACTACCGTAATAATTGAATGAAGCTGATTATCATTATCTACTAGAGTTTCCAGAATTTCCTAGTTAGGAAATCCCAGCTCCTCGAATTTATATATAAAGGTGTGATTGAAGGGCGTCATACCGCCCAAGGCCCTCCAACAACGCACGGAGATTTGGATATAGTAATCGAACTTTGCACAACCTTTTGGTGATTTGATCATGAATTCTCTCTCCAGCACCTAATGTTTGAAATAATGCAGTAATATACTGTAGATTTACTTCACTTCCAAGGAGCCCGATCCAGCAATAATCACGTGTTAGAAATGATGCAAGTCACGTGGTTTAGATTAGTCATTCATCCCGACCCTTTTTGACTTCATTCCTTTTTTTGCGCTTCGACTTCAGCTCCCGACATCCTCTCGTGGCGACAAATCATCATCGGCCGTGCTATTTTTACCGTCTTTCATCCGGATGTAGCTGCTGCTGCTACTTACAAAGAGATTCCTAGCTCTTGATAGCGTGTTTGGCTTTTAAATCCTCTTCAACATGTCTGACGGTAGGTGCCTCAACTCTTGCCCCATGCGCGCGAAACTGACCACTGTGACAGCGGACTTCGAAACTGTTCGGAAGCTCCAGGCTGAGCGTAACGCTACAGCTGCTGCGAAAAAAGGTTCTAGGACCTTTGATCCGTCTAACCAGCGCACTGACAACTCGACCAAGGCCTCTCTGACTGAATCGTTCGACACAACCCTCTACGATCGTGATGGCGCCGATAGATATGCGGGATACAGCACCTCAATTGCCGTCAATGACGACGATGATGATATGGAGGATGCAGATGGTGGACACCGTTTGGTGGGCCAATATACGGCGACCAGAAGCCAAATAGACGAGCTTGCCCAAGGTAATGGGGTTGAAGAGGAGGACATCCTTCTGGGGCGTGAGAAGGCGGCTAGAATAGCGGACAGAGAGACTGATTATCAAAAGCGCCGGTTCAACCGAGGAACATTGACTCCTACCCGAGCCGATCCCTTCGCTGCGAACACTCATGCAAATGTCGAGGGAGAGGGCCAGACTTACCGTGAGGTCATGGCTCTTCGTGAGCTTGAAAAAGAAGAAGAACGTGTCCAAAAGCTGATCTCAGAAAAACAGGCCCGTGGCGAGAATGGTGTTGTGGAACACGAGGCCACTCTGAGCTTGGATGACAAAGAAAACGCTGATGCTGGTTCGACCGTTACTGTTGCTACTGGTCGCAAGCGCAAGCAGCGTTGGGACGTAGGTTCCGAGCCGACGGATGCTGCTCCTGCTGCCCCCCAACCCGAAGAATCGAAGTCCAAGAAATCACGTTGGGACCAAACACCCGCCCCTGTTGTCCCCGGTGCCGTCGAAGACGCTCCCAAACGCCGGTCACGATGGGATCAGGCCCCTGCGCTTGCAGCTTCAACGCCTGTTGGCAACCAAGGGCTTGCGACTCCGATGCATCCTTCTCAGGTAGGTGTGCCTATGCTTCCAACCAGTTTTGGAACAGATATTTCTGGCCGTAATGCGCCCTTGTCAGATGAAGAGCTAGACTTGATGCTTCCATCAGAGGGCTACAAAATTCTCGAACCTCCCCCCGGGTACGCGCCCATTCGGACACCTGCACGGAAGCTCATGGCAACACCTGCTCCGGCCGCCAACTCGACTGGTGTCGGTGGTTTCATGATGCAGGAGCCTGAGAGCGCCCGCTCTCTCGGCAAGCAGCTGCCAACAGAAATTCCTGGCGTTGGTGATTTGCAGTTCTTCAAGCCAGAAGATATGGCATATTTTGGAAAGCTGATGGAAGGCGGGGACGAATCATCTATGACAGTGGAAGAAATGAAGGAGCGAAAGATCATGAGACTTTTGCTCAAGGTCAAGAACGGTACTCCACCAATGAGAAAAACTGCCCTTCGTCAACTTACGGATAATGCACGACAATTTGGTGCCGGCCCATTGTTCAACCAGATTCTACCACTGCTTATGGAGAAGTCTCTTGAGGACCAAGAGCGCCATTTGTTGGTCAAGGTCATCGACCGTGTGCTTTACAAGCTTGATGATCTTGTCAGGCCATATGTTCATAAGATTTTGGTCGTTATCGAGCCATTGCTTATTGATCAAGACTATTATGCACGTGTTGAGGGTAGGGAAATTATCTCCAATCTAGCAAAGGCCGCTGGCCTAGCAACTATGATCAGTACCATGCGCCCTGATATCGACCATGTTGACGAATACGTGCGAAATACGACAGCTCGAGCGTTTGCTGTTGTCGCCTCAGCGCTCGGTATACCAGCCCTTCTTCCTTTCCTCCGTGCTGTGTGCCGCAGCAAGAAGTCCTGGCAAGCTAGACACACAGGTGTGAAGATCGTCCAACAAATTCCCATCCTCATGGGCTGCGCCATCCTTCCCCATCTCAAGGGTCTTGTTGATTGTATTGCGGACAACCTCAGTGATGAACAAGCGAAAGTCAGGACAGTTACTGCTTTGGCTGTGGCGGCGTTGGCGGAAGCGGCTAACCCTTACGGTATCGAAAGCTTTGATGAAATCCTTAATCCTCTTTGGACTGGAGCCCGTAAGCAACGCGGCAAAGGCCTGGCGGCTTTCCTCAAAGCAGTCGGTTACATTATCCCTCTCATGGATGAAGAATATGCCAATTACTACACCAGTCAGATCATGGAGATCCTTTTACGAGAGTTCTCTTCGCCGGATGAGGAGATGAAGAAAGTTGTTCTCAAAGTGGTATCGCAATGCGCAAGCACTGATGGTGTGACTGCAAGCTATTTGAAGGAACATGTCTTGACCGATTTCTTTAAGAGCTTCTGGGTTCGACGTATGGCCCTCGACAGGAGAAACTATCGTCAAGTGGTTGACACCACCGTCGACCTCGGACAGAAGGTAGGCGTAGGTGAGATTCTCGAACGGACTGTCAACAACCTGAAGGACGAGAGCGAACCCTATCGAAAGATGACCGTGGAAACCGTTGAAAAGTCCATTGCATCTCTTGGAGCTGCGGATATCTCTGAAAGGCTGGAGGAAAGGCTCATCGACGGTGTCTTGTACGCCTTCCAGGAACAAAGCATTGAGGATATAGTGATCTTAAACGGCTTCGGAACGGTTGTGAATGCTCTTGGTACTCGTTGCAAGCCATATCTCCCACAGATTGTGAGTACCATTCTGTGGCGATTGAATAACAAGTCTGCGACTGTCCGTCAACAAGCTGCGGATTTAATTTCACGTATTGCGTTGGTTATGAAGCAATGTGGAGAAGATGCTCTAATGGGTAAACTGGGTATCGTACTTTATGAATATCTAGGCGAAGAATACCCCGAAGTACTCGGTTCAATTCTTGGAGCTCTACGTTCCATTGTTACTGTTGTCGGTATCAACCAGATGCAACCACCCATTCGAGACTTGCTCCCTCGTTTGACTCCAATTCTGCGAAACCGCCACGAGAAGGTTCAGGAGAACACCATTGATTTGGTTGGTCGTATTGCCGATCGTGGTCCGGAGTCCGTGAATGCTCGCGAGTGGATGCGTATTTGCTTTGAACTGCTGGACATGCTCAAGGCTCACAAGAAAGGTATCCGTCGTGCTGCCAACAACACATTTGGTTTCATTGCCAAAGCCATCGGACCCCAGGATGTGCTGGCGACACTCCTTAATAACCTCCGTGTCCAAGAACGTCAGTCGCGTGTGTGTACCGCCGTCGCCATTGGTATTGTTGCTGAAACGTGTGCACCCTTCACCGTCCTTCCTGCCTTGATGAACGAATATCGTGTACCAGAACTCAATGTGCAAAACGGTGTCTTGAAGGCCATGACCTTCGTGTTTGAATACATCGGTGAGATGGCGAAAGACTATGTCTACGCGGTCACGCCTCTGCTTGAGGACGCCCTCATTGATAGAGACCAAGTGCATCGCCAGACTGCGGCCACAGTGGTCAAACACATTGCGCTCGGGGTGGTGGGTCTTGGATGTGAAGACGCCATGGTTCATTTGCTCAATCTAGTGTTCCCTAACATTTTCGAAACAAGCCCTCACGTTATCGATCGAGTGATCGAGGCTATTGATGCCATTAGAATGGCAGTCGGTACAGGCGTGGTGATGAACTACGTCTGGGCAGGCCTATTCCACCCTGCACGGAAGGTCCGCACACCATACTGGCGGCTGTATAACGATGCCTACGTGCAGAGTGCGGACGCCATGATTCCTTACTACCCGGACCTGGGAGATGACGGGCTGGAACGAGATGAATTGCTGATTCTGGTTTAGGCGAGAATTTAACGGCTTTTTTTTTTCCAGTGCTAGATTTTCTGATTCTTGTATTGTCTTCTTCATCCTCTTGACTGACACATTGGGCTTGATTTACGTATACATGGTGTTGCTGAGGGGTCCGGCGTGTTATTATAGCTGAATAAGAGTATTCAATTCAATTCACAAAAGTATCCAGCATAGTTCTAGAGAATCATATTTTCGAAGTCGACAGTGACTTGACGGCTTGAGAATATATATTTTCATATGCAGTGACAGTAGTACATATATTTACCTACTGCCTAAGGTACTGGGCCGATGCTACCTACCACCATTCTTGCTCGTGTCAAGTGTTTGATCAGCCCTCGGACGTTCTTCACTATCCGTCTACAACCAGGGCATGTGTACAAAAGTCAACTGAAGACGACAACCCCCTTCATCCTATGCTGGGCATCTGCAATCTTGAGCGCAACGACATCATCATCACCATCATCGTCATCATAATCGGTTGGGTCCTGAGGCACCTACGTCATTGCAGGACCAAGCATATAATTCCAACTCACCAATAAGGTCAGAAGTTGGAACTTCAGGAAGGAGGGGGTGTCGACCACCCGTTTGCCACTCACTACATGCGCTGGCAAGTAGTTAACTAGTTAACGTAACTTGCACTTAATAATACCAAATAGTAATGGCTAACCAGTAGTTAGTTAATGATAATAGGTAATAGCACCGAATAATGAAGGATGCCAAGCATTCAGCGAGCAGGGGGTTGAGTATGTGCCGCGTAAGCCTTCTCCATCCGCGCCCCCCTGTCATGTGCGGACTTGGCGGGAGCCCGTGTGGGGAAATTCCGGTGGCTGCGTCTTGATTGGATATTGTCTGTCTGTCTGCATTCTTCTTCTCCCAAAGTCTACGACAGATACCTGGTAGCTACCTAAGTTATCAGTTGTCTTGGAGGTAACCCTGACTGCAGAGAATTCGTCCTGCGCGTCTACCTAGTAAGTAGGTAGGTAGTTTTGCTTGGGAGCTCCCCTGAGCAGGTCGGATGGGGTAGGTATTGCTTGTGTTTTGCCTTTAGCCTTTTGTGGTTGGGGTCTACTTATAACATATGTAGTACCGTCTATCTATCCATGAGTACGTAGTAAGTACTTCCAATTTCGTATAGAGCTGTGAATATGAGATACTTGGAACCGGGGTCCTAACTCCTCCTAGGGCTTGGGGGTAGGGGTCCATTGAGGCCCTAGTGGAAGCTTTTTTGCGCCTTAATATATTTTTTTTTCTCTTTCTTTTTGTCTTTCATATTATTATTTAGGTTACCCTTTCTATCATTTTCCGCTTTGGGATACTGAGGCTGCGAGTTCGCTTTCTGGCTGGCTCGGGAGCTTTCAGGTTCCTCCGTCAGCAGTAGTACTCGTTCGTACCTTGTCGTGCTAAGAAGGAGGAGAGAACCGACTAGGTCCATATAGAGTAACCCGTAGTGCGGATAAAGCAGCCACCCAGCTGGAGGCCGAGCCGTGACCCTTTTTTTCTTTTTTCTTTTTTCGAATATTTATTTATTTCGTTATTACTTATTACCGTTACTATTGTTTTTTAATTTTCTTTTTCTTTTCTGGAGGGAAGGGGCGTTAAACAGAAAACGCCGCCTTCAGGCCTCGGCTCAGAGACGCTGCAGGGCACGGACATGGGCGATGGCGACAGCGCATTGGCAAACTCTCTACTGGCTACTACAGATACCGGTATGCAATGGTAGATTAGACGTTCGCCTTAAGAGGTCTCGTATCTTGTAGTTACCTAGTATCTCCAGGCTCAGTAGCCGTACAATACCTGCCCACATAAGAATAGAAACATGGGAACCCCTGGAAGAATAAGAGCGAGTAAAGTAAAAGAGTAAAAAAATATAAAAAAAGAAAGAAAAAGACAGAACAGAAGGAATGTATACGCTGGGTGGTGTACGTAGACAGAGTATGCAATATGCAGCATCCTTTCACAATACATGTACCAGGGCTCTGAGGTCTGTGGTAACCACACCTCGCAGCTTGCTTCTTTGAACTTCAACCCGAGGAGAAGTATGTGATAGAGCATACCTAACGCATGGGATGGATTTCTTAGGTATTTACCGGTAGTTTACTTTGCTTCTTTCTTGTATTGTACGGCCGTAGCTGAAGTGATATGACAACTCTTCATCTACTAAGTGAGGGTAAGTCGAGTATGTTTGCTTCGTGGTAGTCGCTCTGCTGTTCGTCCTGTTTCTCTTGTTCTGGAGGGTGGGCAAGGTTTTGGCTTGAGGCGAGAAATGCAGGCTATACTTTCGCAAGTTCGTGTGCTGTATGTTTGTGCCTGTATCCTGTACCATGAAGATGATATTAACTAGACAAAGTGTTTCCATTAACTAGTTATTCTATCCTGATAGGAAAGTTGTCGGTCGATAATACCCCTCATTAACACCAGGTCTGTCCCCGCAATCCCTCTGGAAACATCGTAATATACGAGATCTTTTCTAGAAATGGACTTGTCATTGAGGATTTGCAATACGATTTGCACTCGGGCCTCCTCTTGAAGTTAATCTGCTGCAGGGTCTACCTGCTGCCCTTTGTTCCATGGCAGATAGACAGGACATGCTTCGTAGATTGCCCACACAAACGGAGTACTACCGCAGCTCTCTGAGCAAGGAGATAAACGCCATCAGGACTCCTCTTTGACTCCGATAGTTCGAATCAGCGATGCAGCACGACCTTCAATGCAACCTTAGTGATTGGATACCGGGTAGGTACTGATATATTCAAGAATGCGCCGTCGGCCGATGGGAACCTTGGTCACTCATTCTATTATGTATCAAGGTAGATACAGGCTGTTATCTACTAGTAGGTGCTATCTGTTCTTATTCTTATCATGGCGTTGTAGAGTCACATCGACAAGAAGCAGAAATTGGGCTTGATATCCGCCAAGACACCCAGGGCTCCACTATCTTCACACTAGAATCATTCTTCTTTCTAGAGATCTTCTCAGGAGGCTACAGCCAGGAAGCTTGTTCAGCGTGCCTCTTGATTTGAAGGTGGTTTGTCTGTTTGCCTTAGTTGATAGGCCATTTCGTGATCTACAGGGGATGGATGATATGATCATGAAGAAAGTATATCTACCTCTGTACCACAGTACAACCAAAGTCAACTTTAAAGTTCAAGATATTATACTCTGGGCTGATGCCCCGAGTCGAGAAAATAGTCATCAGGTGTCCGAATTGCGATGAGCTGGAGCACCACCCCCTGAATCGTCAGATTGTTGAAAAACTCTGACGTCTTTCGGGACTTCCTATTTCTTCCCGGACGAAAGGCTGAGGCCTTTTTTTTGTTTCCAATAATAGAGATGAGTATCGTCCAGTTCACATGCTCCAAATAATAATACGTTTTCGGTCTTCTTTCCTTATCCACGATATCTTGGCAGATCAAATCAAATCAAATCAAATCAAACCTCCAGTTTCAGTTAGTTACATATCCTTGACACAGTAATAGTGGAGCCTGTTGAAGGATGAGGGGGCTAACTGGTGTGTTTCATGTTACTGTTAGCTTCACATCCTGGTAATCGTGGCTGTACCTTGTGGAGACAACAGGATCATACACAAGGATGATGGTATATCTTTGGCTAACGGGCTGCGGGGTTTCCTTAAAGGGTGAGAGTATTCGACAACTTAGGACTGTTCTAGGGTATTATTGTAGCATCCTTCATAGTTGCTTGGAGGCTTGTCCTGAAAATGGAGTAATACATGTATACCAAGTAATAGATCCTTGTTGACTGCAGGCCACTCAAAACTAAAGGTATGTCTGATCTGAGTCCATACCTACCTATGTAGGTTCATAGTCATACTGTTCTGTACCCTGGGGGAGAAGCAGAATAAACCCTTGCTGACAAATGCTTTAACCCATCGTAATACCTACACCTGATCAGGGAAGGTACTATCCACAAAGCCTTGAATTAGCAGGAAATCCTGGTCACCTCTAACATGGATGCCTGTGTGATTGCGCATGCGTACGCGGGTGGTAAGTGACAATAGAACCCTGCGTATGATTGGGTCATCTTCCTGAGCCAAGCTCGGCTATCGACCATCTGCCGTCTCCGGGGAATGTCTCCTCCGTACCCTGGGCACGGGTGGCCCTACTGGGCCTGGGATTTAAATTATATGTGGGTATTGTTGCGCTTTGTCTGGACTTTATGGAGAATATTACTAGAGTTGCTAGTGGTTATGTTTTTTTTTTTTTTTTTTTTTTCCCAAGTGGCTTCTGCCATTCTCCGTTCTGCTTGCACTAGCAGGCCACTAACAATCTACTAAATGCTCTTAGCTGCATTCTCCTTAGTCTCCTGCCAAGTGTGGATCTCCTGTACCCTAGTTCATTTTGCCCAGACCCGGGAGGACAGTTCAATTTCTGTTTGTGGCTTGAAGTCCACCTTCTATAAAGCCTTATCCCATATCTCTGGTGTATTACGATTGGTTGTTGCATTACTGGGAAGGATGCTTTCCTACCTACCTAGGTAGGTAAGTGGTGTCAAAGTTCATTGATTTTCTTTTCTTTTTGGGGTGCATTGGACTATCTGATTGTGATCTAACATCCCCTATTCACATATACACTACACCCAAAAGCGAAAAAGAGTGTTTATAGAAAACTCCTTGAGGCTTCCATGTGGAGTGGAGGACGCATTGCCTGTATTAGGTTGTTGTTCTTGAAGAACTTCCGTCATCTGATTTTGAGGTACTTTGTACTGATGACTCGGTGAGAGACTAGGAAAAGTCCATATAATGTGTCTGATTACTTGATAACTGCGCGTGTATCCCATGGGCCAGGAATCTTGAACCCTTCTTGACTGTTGCAGAATTCAACGGGAATGTAACGATGCACTCGAGAAGTTTTGGTGGTACTTCGTAGGGCTTTCAGTCTCGAGCTCCAGCTTCAGGGGCAAGACGCGCCAATCCATGACGATCTGCCGTGTGGGATACGCCAAGGGAAGCCCCGTGCAGGTACATACATAGTCGGGGATTATTTAATAATATTTAATCTATTTTCAATGGCGCATTTGAATTGTGCACAATTAAAGTCTGCATCTAGTAGGATAGATCGTCAATGTTCCTGAAGATTGTGAACCCAAAGCGCCGTGCATCTCCAATGCCGATGTCAATCTAGCCCGGGGGTATGGCTATGACTATATTAGCAGCATGGGCCGATGGTAAATGCGATGATTAGATTTCGTCAAGAATTCAAGATAGACGGCTGGGACCAAAGGTGGCTGGATGGAGTTTATGCCGTAACCCTAAAACGACTTCTTTTCTAGCCAAGTCTGATGACTAGGTTTCTGATAACTATACTACGTACATAGTACTTCTCAACAGTCACCATCCTTGTATGTTGCCACATACGTTCTAGGGAACATGATCTCACCCTAAGCTTCAGGCATCAGAACCTGATCGAGTAGGGAGGATAATGTGACCTTGGCAACGCGGCATATGATAAACTTGGAAGCAATGCGATTACTTGGAGTTAACTCTTCTGGTGACTCGTCAGCTTCCTTGCACTGGAGTTGAATGGACGATGAGGAGAAGGTACCGTAGTATTGGGGTATGAGACTATAAGCTCCTGCAAGGAGGTCAACTCGGGGCTCTGAACGGAGAAATCTGTCAGCTCGGGGAGTTGTTGGTCCAAACTGGACACTCCTACTCCTGGCACCCCAAAGTTAGTAGTAAGTAATAATAGGACGCCCGAAAATAATTGATACTTCAAAGTTCAAGCGGATACTTGACCCTCCGTGACTCGAGTCTGGTAGCTCACCAAGCATGTGTTCAACGCCACCAACATATGCCAAGGACATTGACCCATATTTTCCAGCTTTGCGGGAACTGTGTCCAGGTGGATGCTATCAATTTGACCCGAGGATGAAAGAGGAGAGCCGTGAGCGCCCTCCTGCTTGAACAGATGGTGAAGAAAGGAAAGTGACCGGGGTCCAATTAACTATTTTGCTTGGTACTGGAGACAAATTGGTCCTTCTAAACAAAAGCAATATCCACTGGATTACCTGATCAGGCCACCCCGCAGCAAATTTAGGATTAGAGCCAAACGGGCTGTACCTGTTTGAGGAATCATTGGACAGCCACCTTGGAGCCATTACGCGTTTTTGGGGATGATGTACCGTGTCTGGGGCCCACTCCTGCCTAAGACGGTAATATACGAGATGCCGAGATGGGCTTAGACTAGATCCCTGTCTCTTGGAAAACCTTAAGGCCAAAGGGTCAGTCAGGTAAGGCACGGGAGGCAGGTGGGTCTGACAGCAAATGAAAGCGTGCACTGCTGTGGAATTGATGAAAAGCGGTGAGCTTCCGATCTTGGGCGGACGTTGGTCATCTTGTTGTGAAGCGGGTCCAGGATAGAATTCCGAGGTAATACTTTTACTCCAAACAGAACAATCCCTCTTATGAGGGGAAAAACCAAGTTCCTAACCAAAATATTGCTATTAAAATTCACTAGGTACTTTTTACTTTTTCTCTTGAACAAGCATACCTCAGACGACCTTGGATTGGACTTTGCGTCCGCTTTGACCCCTTGGGTCAACTGCAGGTGCTTTTGCATCTCCCTGCAGAATAAGAGGCACAGCAAATTTGATGCCTGACACTGGAGGGAAAACAAAGAGAAAAACGAGAGCGATGTAGAAGTGAGCAACCGCACAACTTCATCAGATCAGGCCATCCACGATGTATACCTATACTTACTACCTGGTAGGTAGTAGCAGTTAATTCGTAGTTAACTTGCCATCCTACAGATTGGGTTATGTAAGCGGCTGTAGGGAAGATTCCGGTTCAAGATGGATAAGTAGATTATGGAAAGTTTGAAACTCTCGGTGTTGAGTTGCCCTATTGTGTCTCCTATGCCGAGAACAAGATGGCAGACGGTTTCAAGGTTTCGGAGAGGATCGAAGGAATGTGTAATTGTCATTTTCATTGGCCAACTTCTTAGGATATCATGGTTCTGAGAAATAATGCAGAAAGGTCTCGCATCATGTCACATTTTTGTTTCTAGACCTACCTGCGAGGGATCTGACTGCAGCATCAAATCATGCATCCCAAATTAGGGACATAGAATTGGATTGGAGAGTAGAGTACAATTTGTTCGTCCAAGAGAGTTAATCAAGGTCAAAGCAATGCCCTGCCCTGTCTGGACTCTGGACTCTGGACGGAGTACTATGCACCTAGGCTCTGTGTCACCACCCCTCCGTAACTAGCGGTAGTAGTAATTCAGTTTTTGACTCGAGATGCTATGACTATTTTCCAGTGGAGTATTCTGGAGTATCTACGCCGTCTCTTTTGTTCTTGGGGAATTATTTTTCTCTAAATCTACACGCCGGCAGTCTGGGACTCAATTCGGGACAATATGCCAAGACGAGTACCTACCTAAACTATTGATTATCTCTATTTCTGGGAAAGCCACTTGAGCATTCAATTTGTATCCTCAGATCCTATGAAAAATAAGAAGCACTTGAGAAGCTTGGCCACACGAAGGTAGTGCCCTTATCCTCCTCAGGATTGCGAACCTTTCCTCTTGGTTCTTAGGTAAGTTGCGCGCTTCCAATTTCTGGGACCCTCGACTGCTTAGCGTTGTCTCAACCCACAGGAAACAGCCAGAACCTACGTAATAATGTAGTCTTTCTTTCGACTTTCAAGATTTCCTGGAAACTTTACTCCGTAGTAGTTTGCAAGTTGCACAGAGTTGAGACTTCAAGAGTAGGTAGATACATACATGCCCCTCGTGTCAAATCAGGTGGCTACAATGTGGCTTCAGAACACACGCCAAAAGTCCACCCACTTTTCTTTTTCTTTTACTTTTTGTTCTTCCACTTCTTCCCGAGTGGTTTGTCATTGGATCCCGCTCAACTCCCCTTTTCGCACCTGCTGTTTCGGGTATGTCGAAATTGTCGTCCATGGCAGTTCATTTGCATTTTTGCCTTTGGGATTAAATTTCGGTACGATCTCAACTTGGATATTGGAACTCACCACGCGACAGACAGACTTTCGTAGCCCATTTTCCAAGGAACTAGCTCGCTACGGACTACCGATGTTTACCCGGGAATGGAAATTATTGATCAGAAAATTGAAAGCCAGCCAGAGGACAAAATGTCAGACATCGGGAGGTAAAGTGTTCCTTCAATGATGGTAATCATAACTGCCTATAACCTACACAGTGCAATGAGAATAACAATACGGAGGAATAATGGATGGTGAACATAGCCTCTCATTCCCCTGTCGGTTAGTCTCCATTTTCCTTGGGGAGGCGTTTATTTATCGAATAATCGATGGTCACCCCCGGGATAGTCCTTGGAAACTTTAACACAAGCTAGTCCCAAGAAGTCATGAGTTGTACCTATCAGATGAAAAGATTCATCTGAGGATGACCTCCTCACTGACCAGTGACATTGAGGCCACTACTAAGTAATACCTACCTAAGGTAGTTACTGACATCAAGAAAGACGCCTCCCCCCTCCCGTCGAACGGTTGCAGAAGTGGGCGTTCTCGCCGAGAAGCCACTCGACGTTAGTTTTGACTCGAGGCGCTTTTGTCTCTGTTGTCGGACACTTTATTCGAGAGGGCTGATGTGACAATCAGTGTACAAGCATTTAAGCATCACTGCGATCACGATGATCACGGACTATTATTCGATGTTGTACAGTCTACAATTGCGCTTAGGGCTAAATCTCGATCATGCTTGCGATCCCGACGCGGCCCTTGTGAGCAATTAATGAAGTACTAAGTACAGTACTACTATGTTACGAACAAGTAGTATACACTATACAGGGTACCTCCACCTCCTTCCCAGCGGAGTATTCTGTCAAGTTGGAAGTGTCCACACCCATCTCCGAGAACATTTCCCTCTGCCGCATCTCAAGGCTGTCTATTACGACAACCTCGGGAGAAGTGCACATTGTTGGAAGTAGGAGATGATGATGCGTGTGACTTGTTGGACATTCGTGCCTGGGATTTGCTGCGCGATGCCGCTAGTCAGCGATGTGGATTTCTATCTTGCGGCCGCTGACGTCGGTGGATGCCCACGCCGGGATGGCGCTCCAACGAAGAATGATGGGGTCAAGGTTGCACCTTGGAGGGGTAGGGGGAGAAGTAGGGAAGAGAGAGATTGAATATGACTAACAAATAATAAAAATTAATCACTGAAACATTTGTCCTTGGAATGGGAGAAATGTCGAGATTAGTACATCATCAGCCAAGGATTAGACCCGAGTGTACAATATCATCAAAGACATAGTTGGAATATTGCTAGTGATTTTTAGAGGCGTAATTGCAGTCCTCAATAATAATGACGCTCAAAATTTCCGGCATCATTGCGGAGCTGGACGGAAAATAGCCAAAAAAAAAAACACTATTAAGGGATATTTTCACATGAATTGACACGGCAGGAAGTTGGTTCACACTACCAGGTGCTCCAGTACCTTGTATTGCCTCACGCCGTATACAGTAGAAGAATCTCCGTTATTGCTAATTTAACAGACGGAACAATATTCCATGATTCGAGATCGTCGCCTCGATAGTGCACTATCGAGGCGACGAAACCGATGGTATTGATTTTGGTGGGGTTTCTGTTCTGACCCAGTTGTAAAAGAGATCATCTTAATGTTCCAAAATAGCAACCCTTTTGGCTGGGTTCGGGGAGGAGAAAAAAAATCTGCGAGATAGGATCTCATTTTCTGCAGATTCTGAATTGGGGTGGGAGAATGGTGTCGTCATTTTGTAGGGGATCAAAATTATCCATACGGCCATAGTGATAATTGCCATTATTATCCGTCAACTTGCTCGGTGAGGATTGTTGACTCGATAGCATTCTACCCTGTGCTGGGGGAGGGAATCGAGTTACCATGCATATGCGCCATCATTGATTATTATCACTCACTATCTTGAAATAAACCAACGAGTAATGCAGGTGTGGGTGGGCTCTTGACTTGACCGCGCAGACCGCTAAATCTCCCCTTCTCATGGGGTTCAGCCGTCCGCCCCATCTTACCCTCCCTCACGTTGGTCAGAAGCGAAAAACACCACCTCAAGGACGGGAAGGAATCGACTGCAAAGGAGAGGGAATGGGGACGGAGTATGGGGTATACGCGGCGGCGTGGATAGCAGTTCTTTTGAGAATGATAACGGTCCGAAAATGTACAGTTATATGTTCCAATTCTACTCAGTATGATCATTACATTGCTGGCGCAATTTAAAATATGTTTAATATGACCGTTGATTGATTATTATTACTACCTTGCAACTGAGATCTAAAGTCGCATGTTAGACATACAGGTGTATCCTCAAGTATTATTATTAAATTTCAACAATCGAAGAGGTCTTTTAGCCACCTGCCGTCAGCGGGTGGTTGCGCGGGTCCTTCAGAGGGCCAAGTGTTCGCCAACTTGACTGGTACCGCCATTCCAAGACGCAGTCCAATAATTTGCTAGGCCGTCTTTTGTCTCCTCTCTTTCCTGATACTGCTAAAACAGAGGTGGGTGGTTGGGGAAATCGAGAACTAATGACATCGGTGAAAAAATGGTAACTATGCTCAGAGAATTAGAATTCCCTCCTTGGGGCCCTGGCCAATCTGACCTTGAATCCGCGTTCAAGGTCAAATCTGTGACTCTTGTTGGACCGATGTGTTTATCAGTTGGTCAGGCATGCCTGAAGGATTACAGGATACTGTTCTGTGTATGTATGTACATACATGCTGTTATCATTGACTCGGGATGGAGTAGACACTGCCTAGGTAGGCAGGAGGAAGCTCGAATTCTGCAGACTACATGTACTTCATAGCCCGAAAAATATAACGCTTGAAAATAATACTACTTAAACAAGGATGGTAGTAACTAGTTACACTCATTATTGATGAAAAGAAAACTGACAATGCATCCCAGCTCCTGATGGAGTGGAGTTGATCCACCTTGGGAGCTTTTTTATCTCTAGTTGCTGGACAGTTGGAAATAATAATAATAATCATTATAATTAATGGCGGGCAACTTTGGTAGACTCTGGTGTCTGAGTCGACTTTTCACCCCCCACGCAACGGGAATACCCTTTGACGTATCTTTGTGATCTACCGCTTCCCCGCTACCTTGAAACACCCCGAAGGGCTCAAGGCGAACCTTGGTTACTGCATCTGAGCTTAGGTCTTGGCGTTTGCTCCCAATGATTGTTTTATTATTATTATTATTATTATTATTATTATTGATATTATTATTTTCTGGTGTCCCTTCCCCCCCTCTTTAGTTCCCACGCTTTACTTGTTTGGCTCTGGTCCTTCCTCTCCTTTGTAGAGACACGGCACAATCTGCCCACTTGTACCTCAGAACCACCCCCCTTTTCAAAGTGTCCCACTCTGACTTTTTAACCACTTAGTCCTTGCTATTCAGAATCAGTAGTATACTGCTTGGGTCCCTGACGCACTTCACCCAACTCAAGGTGAGAAGAAGAGTACGACTACATAGTACATCATGATACTCACAGTACAGAGCGGGTACCTCATCGTCTTTCCTAGCTAGGCTTGGGGGAAGCCCACCCGAGTCTTAGCCTCAAATTTCCCGCATTGTTTCCTAGATCTTGACATCGCTTGGAGGCAGACAGAGGACGTCTTTCTTCAACAGGTTAACCTTCCCTCTAGTTTACATCTTCCACAACCTCTCACTTCTCCATCTTCATCCGGAAGAGGCTGTGGTTGACCTCTGGTTGTGCCTGAATTGAGAGGATGTGCTCCATCTGATTATTCTCCGTCTTGCCTCTTTCGCTGCGTTTGCCTTTTTCTCTTTGTTCAAACCCACAACCCGTTCCCCCTAAGTCCTTTTGTATTCTTCAGCATTTTTTTATCAGGTACAGACTATTATTATTATAGTTTCTTCTTGCTCTTATTTCCATAATTTAATACAAAAATATTAATACTGTATAATGAATATTTCTTTTTTTTGGTTCTGGCGCTTTTTCTTCTTACCACCTATTGCTACAGAGCCCAGGGTGCTATTCCTCCATACTGATTACATACAGGCTGCAGCAGTGCATAGTGTCCTACATTGTTCCGATCCCGGAGTCGCAGGAGCTTTTATTGCCCCTGCTTTTTTGTCTCTTTTTCATTTACCTTTTCTTTGCAGACGGGACTTCCTTGATTTCCCGACCATGCTCTGTGTGTGGGCTTTCCTTTTGTCTGTCCCCTTTTTATTATTGCCCTCGATGTCAAGTATCAAGACCAAACAGAGGATCTACTAGACATGTTTGTCGCTGTCATGCTCTGAAGAATCTCCTACATTTACCTAGTATGATCATTATCCTTTTACACAGTAAGTTAAGTTGAGGGTGATGATGGAAACCTCATAAAAATAGAAAACATTAAATTAAATCTAACAGAAATCCAATCATAACCAAACATTGCTCATTGGTAGAGTAATTAAAAAAAATAAAATAATAAAATAAATAAAACAAAAATCATCAGAAAATCAAAATCAGGGAAAAGAACGAAAAACTAAGAAAGTAAAAAAAAATAAAAATAAAAAAGAAATAAAAATGTCATTAAAATCATTGAAAAAATAGCAACAATAATACTAAACCAATACTGCTAATTAAAAAAAGGACCCATCCAAACCTTGAGGGTCACCCGAGGAACTGGTTCTTATTTGGAGATTTCCCATTGCAATTCCTCTCGTTTTTCAACACTGGCGCCGTTTCGAAGCCTAAGCAGCCCAAAGTAACGATCTGCAACCGTCCCCGACGGGACGTCGTCAGTGGCACTAGTCAATCACCATCACAGCGACGCCAGGGCTTCCTTCGTCCCTGCGGCCCATCCTCATGCTGAGATCCTGTATTTGTTCATAAGCTTCGCCGATCGCCCTTCCCCAGACTGTCTTTCCTTCTTCCTGGCTGTCGGGTTCTCAGGGCCTTCTCTCAACTCACTCACTCACTCGCTCACGCACACTCTCTCAGCTCTATCTCTCTCTCTCTCTCTCACACACTCGACTATCTCTCCTGCTCCTCTCAAGGGTAGATCAATTGTTCTTGTTACTCCTCCTGTGCCTGATCCTCGGAAAAAAACTATCGAGCTCGCTCTTCTCCATACATTCTGCTCTCCTGCGCGGATCACCTCAGTCTATCCATCGCCCTCCATAACTGAGCTTCCCCTTTATTCTTCTTTTCCTCATTATCCTTTCCTGTCTGTGTACTGGCTTGGGTTTACCTTGCGGTCTCATCATTTATTGTTGCGCAGCTCCTGCACAGTCACTTGCGTTGGCTATATACCTACGTGACGATCCATCGCGTATCCCTTGATCACCACTGCAACCGTGCTGGTTGTAGGCTGAACCACCAACTCACACCTCCGATCCACGCGACAGCGATTATCCTCAATGACGATGGTTATTGAAAACCAGAACCGCCAATACGGCGGGATGAGTTTCGATAATGTTTATCCCCACAGTGTCCCTCATCACAATCAACCACAATTCACAGATCCTTGGACTGCTTCTCACACTTCTTCCCACTCGACTCCCCCAGTCTATGCGACAACTGTGGGTAACAGCCAGATCGGTATCAGCCACATTAAGCAAGAGGAGGCCAACCGGTCGTCTGCCCTCTCACTGCCATACTCTAGTATCCCGGTTTCTGCACCGTCGCTGGTTGCAGGTAACAACTACTCGACAACGGCATCAACAAGCTATCCCGCTCCCGAGATGATGGGCCTCTCTCACGATATTCCCCGTACCACCTTTGAACAAACCCCTGCTTATACTACTGCTCCATCTATGAGCACATTTGCCCCTGCAAGCTATGCCCCTCTCAGCTTTGCGCCTCCAGTTCATCAGCACCAGGACAGCCGCAGGATATCCCATGCGTAAGATCAACCCCCCTAAGCCTCACAGCGGCCGAAAAATTCAGACTTAAGCTTACCCGGTGGCCTTTTTTCTACAGTGATGCTGCTCGTGTAGGTCAATCACTTCCCCCGACATTTGGTGATGCCCTGGATGCCAGTCGGGGCATGGTTGCACTTAGCCAGGACTTGACTCCTCGCAATGTTTACGGACCCCGGGGCTCACGAGGCTCGGGAGACTCTTACGGGTTCCCTCTTGCCCATTCTGCTGGATCGTCGATTTCATCTGGAGCTTCCTACCCTTACTACAGCGCGTCTGTGGCGTCTGTGGAATCCTCCGTAACAGATTATAGCTCCACCACATCAGAGTCTTACGAGAATGGACACCTATCGCGGACCCTACCTCGCCCGTCAAATCTGCTTACCGGAAGCGCTCCCCCAGGACCGCAGTCCATGATGAGCCAATTCAGCTCGAAAATGCCGTCCAACACCCAGAAGAAGCACAAGTGCAAGGTGTGCGACAAACGGTTTACCCGACCCTCTTCTTTGCAAACTCATATGTATAGTCACACTGGAGAGAAGCGTAAGTACCCAGTCAAACTTGCCATGCTAGTGGTTTTGTCATACTAACAGCTTGAAATACAGCATTCGCATGTGACGTAGAAGGCTGTGGTCGACACTTCTCCGTTGTTTCAAACTTACGGCGTCATAAGAAAGTCCACAAGGGCGAAAAGGAAGGAGGCTCGGGTGAGGACGAAGAGTAAATCTCTTCCCACCAACTACCCGCCTCCTACAGATTACTGTTTTCGGCCTTGTAAATGGCCGCAGCATTTGTGTTCCGGCTTCCCAAGTTTTCACACACATCGCACAGTGGCACCTTTACTACACCCTTGATTGGGTCTAATTCCTTGTACAACAGCTTGGATCCGCTTTTCACTACTTTTCTTCTTCTGTCTCTGCCATGTTGGCAGGGAATTGATACCCCGATAATTGTTTTTTTTCTCTGCTTCATTTCGATTCATATCATTTCTCATGGATAGGCAAGGCAGGGCTCAGGGACACGGAGGGATTCTCCAGTGACGTTTATTGATTTTGCAAGTTTATGACCATAGAGGTACCTGTTGTTTTCCTGGTTGGAGGGCCTGTTTTCCCTTCGTTTCTCTCGCTAGACTGGGGAGTTGGTTGTCTCCTTTTTTTTGTGGCATGGCTTCTCTTCATTTTGATTTCCATTTTCTGATACCAACTGGCTTGTGTTTATTGTATTTTCTGTTTTCTGCGTTTCCGAAACCTGTATCCGATGGAATTCTGCTCGATTATGGCAGCAGACAGTCATTTGATTCTCTTCCTTTTCCCTTTCTTTGGTCCCAAGCGCCTCGCCGTGACCTTGATTCCTTTAATTTTGTGTGATGGTGTTGCAGTGGGCTGATGACATTTGGGCGAAGTTTCCCACGGGATCTCCATAAGATTGTGCCAAATTCCTGATGGATGATTTAAATTGCCGGAGGAGATGATGCACCTTTGCACGGGGTTTAGGTCTGCCATGGCAAAAATGGAAGGCTTCATTTCTCGATGGACGTTGAGCATATCTGTGTCATCATCTACGGTCGCTATTTCTATGCACCATAATCTCTGAACAAAAGTCAAAATAATATAAAGTTCTAATCTGAATCTGGATGCGCTACTGTATAGAGAGTGCTTCGTTAAATTCTTCTGTATATAGCTCTTTACCTAGGTAGTAAATACATATTTGCTTGAATTGCCCTTATCACTCAGGAGGTATTTTCTTAACCCTCGCCGTACTTCAACGTACCATTCCGTGTGCAACAATGCGTGCGATGTTTGCGTCTCTCATGCGTTTACAATAGACTTGGCCGCCCGAGATCAAATACACACCTTGTTTTCTCCTTGCTCGATATTCAAAATCGGCCTTCCTTTGCCTGTCTTTCCCTGGCGTCCTCAAATGGGGATAATTTCAATTTCGCCACGGCTTTTGCCTCTTAATAGCCATGACTATAAGCTCCATCCTACCAGTGACCGTTGCAGGTGGTAACCTTGGGATTACTGAGGATAAACCGTCGCGGCGTAAGATATAATCTAGGCTCTTGACCGGACGGATTACTCTGTTTTGCAGAAATAATACACACAAACACTCTCTCATTCTCTCTACGAGAATCAAGGATGAAGTACTAGTATCATCAAGTTGCGAGATAATTGCTCCGTGTATTTTTTTTGCTCTCATTTTACTTCTCTTATTGTTATTTGACATCGCATCTTCTTTTTCTCCTCCCGCCTTTCGGCCCGCTTCAATAACGCGACGTCTTTCATTCTTGGGATGGCCTCTCTAGATTATCCTTTTCCTTACCAGCGCAGCGAAGATGTGTCCATGAGTCGTTGAACACTCTGTTTCATCAGATAAGATGAGTGACGAGCAGCGTCCTCTCAAGCGCATTCGACAGGCCTGTGATCCGTGTCGGTTAGTTGTCTCTGGAATCTTCCCCGCGTCGTCGACCATGCGGCTGATCTGATCAGACGGAAAAAGTCTCGGTGTCCAGGGGAGAAGCCGGTTTGCTCTTACTGCGAACGCCTGGGCCAGCAATGCGTCTATTCTCAGGGAGACGCTGAAGCCCCAGCTGCAGACATTGTATTTATTCTCCCTCCGTTGAGATGGCGCGTGAAACTAATGCCGTTGTAGGCTAAGAGGCTATCAAGTGTCGAGGAGAAGTTGGAGGAGCTGACACGGAGCCTCAGGTAAAACACCACCAGACAGACAGATGCGATCAGTGATGGATAGCGATGTTTCTGGGGGATTCTAATTTGATGGCCAGGGCACAACCGACTCCTGACATCATACGTCCTGCTTCTGTGGAGCCTCATCTGCGCCAGAATGATCTCTTTACCGTTGCTCGGCTCTATCTCGACTGTTGTAATTACCAGCCTCTACCCCTATTTCATCCCCAGGGTTTTATCGAGAGTCTAGAAAATCGAGACTCGGAGCTCGTTCTGGCGATCCACGCCATCAGTCTTCGATTTGGGCGGAATCCAGACGGCGGTGACCTACGCCCATATATCGAGGAATGCGCTCGCAAGTCTAGGACACTGGTGATGGAACGAGTCGGGCGCGGTACTCTGGAGCTCTCGACTCTGCAGACGTTGTGTATTCTTGCTATGTTTGATTTCACTGGTATAAATCACCTTACTGTCTTCGCCTTGAGGATGAAAGAACTGATTTTTTGAAGCTGGTAATCCTGTGCAAGCTGGACTACATCTCAGCATGGCGACATATTTAGCCCAAAGTGTCAACGCAGACGGCGAGGTCCTAGCCGCATTGCATGCAGATCCAGACGAGAAACGTAGGTGTCTCTGGAGCATCTACCTTCTTCAAAGCCTTCAGGGGGACGGTGTGCAAACGGCTCGGCTCATCGCGGGAGTACGGACACCCTTCAACACGGGCTCAGGATTCTCGCCAACGTACGACTTGGCGTCTCTCCCTGAGTGTGCAGTACCAAACCCTTCCAAGGACGAGCTTGGACTCATATCATACGCAATCCAGGTTGGCGAAGTATGGTCCTTGGCAATGGCCTATGCAGCCAGTCGCGTTGAACCAGACGCACCGCCGCCCTGGTCCCCACGATCCGATTATTCGATTGTGACCTATCGGCATATGGAGTTCGACAGCCGTGTCCCTTTGAAGTACAGATACGATGCCAACCGATTCCATGAGCATCGCCTCCATGAGCTAAACCAGCGCCGCGAGTTCTGGGCCCCATGGCTGTTCACACAATTCCTTTACCTGGCTATCCCATGCCTCCTGAATCACCCATTTCTATTATCCCGGCGCCTGCGTAGTTTCCGACATACCATGCCGCAGTCTTTCATTCGGCAGTCGTTCGAAACTATTACCAACAACGCAGCTTGGATTCTCCACCTTATTGACTTGATCGAGCACAAAGGGTTCGAGGTTTGCGACCCAACACTCGCCCATTGTGTTTTAGTCGTTGCGACGATCCATCTCCAACATAGCTTTGTGGAGGATGCTAGTTTCAGGGAAAAGGCGCGCAGAGGCTTCACCAAATGTGTTCGGTTCCTCTATCCATTGGCACAGAGATGGCCACATATTCAGAATATGGTATTGAGCTCTGCGCCCATTATTTGCTTCCTTAGTTAGAATCAACATTGAAAAGGGCAGACTAGGCTGACATCTCTGAATTTAGATTGACCGGCTCAATCGACTACGAGAAAACGTCTCTGCTGGCGACCCCCAAGCTTCCAGATCTCGACAAGCGTGGACAACCAACGCCCAACTTTTGTGGGAGTTACTGGTCTACGACCGTGCAAGCCGTTCTCCATTACCGACCCAGCTCTTCGGCGCGACCTTGTCAGACTCGTCGGGACGCATGGCGGCGCGCATGACACCCGATCCTAATTTCCCTCTGGTTGGATCCGCAGGTATTTCTGGGCACAAAACTGTTGCCAGAGAAATCTTTACATATCCCCCGGAAACCATCACGACTCCGCCGGCTGTGCAGGTTGAGGCACCCGCGGCGGCTGTGCCCATGAGCGATCCCTTTGGAATGATGAACGAGCCCACACTTGAAGGGATCACAGACCATCTGTTTTTGGAGCCAGAGAGCTACGGTCGAGCTATCGAGGATTGGTGGGAGGGAGATGTTCTGATCTAGTGCGTTGTATACCTAGGAAGTGGGTGAATAGCTGCCATTCATTTACACAGCAATATTTGCTTGTGTTGGCTCCAACGTATCCAAACAAGAGAGATGAAAGGACCCCGCAAGGACAGAAGGAAGTAATTAAGAATGGTGCCTTCCAGCGTGGCAAGGCGCAGCTTATCTTGACGCTGGAAATTCTCCGTTGCTGCTGCTTGTTGTTGGCGCCGTGGCGGCTCCGCAGCGACTCAACTTGAGGGTTCGTCCACTGCCTCGTTCCGAAAATAGAGCCTTTCCTGGACGCAACTAACAAAAACAAAGACTAGAACGAGATCCTGATCGCTCCTGCTTGATTCTTGGCTCTATCAAAGTTCAGACAAGGAAGGAAACCAAAGATAGTCTCACGTTGGACTGCACTGCCGTGTTCGCTCCTGCTGCAAATGGAGGAAAAACCAACAAGGTTTGAAAATAAGCGCCGCCGATATTGCATTGCAGATGTTGGCTGCAAGTTTGATAGAAGGTGCATTCACTGGAAAGGAGTTATATAAGTGCATTCACTGGAGACAAGTTATATAAGAGCCTCCGTCCAATTCTCGTAACAGGAGCTACCTTCCAAACTACCACTACCGACTCTCTCGAAACATCAGCATCGCTCAATACCCCCATTAACCACCGTCATCATGAATTGGCTCGCCCTCCTCCCGTTCTTGATCCTCTCCACCAACGCCCTCTTTAACATTCCCTCCTCGTCGTCTTTCATCACAAGCCTGATGAAAAAGGTACCATTGACCAATTGCGCCGTTTCCAGTCTCTCCCTCCCAGAGTGCGCTCTCCCACACCCCTCCGATGGTCTCCACCTCCAGTTCGTCACGCTTGGCCGCGGGACCCAAAACTACACTTGCGCATCATCGGACGCATCAACTCCCCCGCAGTCAATAGGCGCAACAGCCACGCTCTTCGATGCCTCCTGCGTTGCGGCCGCCGATCGAGACATTCTACGCACGCTCCCTGACCTCCTGAAGCGCTTCCCTCTAAGCGGGGCCGACTTGGCCGCTCGACTCGTGGACCGGGTCACGGGGCAATCCATCGCCGTGGGCAAGCATTATTTCACTTCTGGCGGCTCACCGTTCTTTGATCTGCGGCAAGCTGGGTCGAAGGATGACTGGGTCAGGGCAAAGAAAACTGCTTCTGTGGATGCGCCGGTGCAGCCTGGGTATGGGGATACGGAGAATGTGGCTTGGTTGCAATTGACGGCTGTGGAAGGGGGTATACGTGTAAGCTTATTCCCTTTTTTTGGGGGGAGACGATGCTAACTGTATTTAGGAAGTATATCGGGTTCAGACTGCTGGGGGTAATCCGCCCGATACGTGCTTAGGCATGCCGAAATCCTTTACGGTAGATTACATGGCGGAGTATTGGTTCTATGCTTAATCTACGGAGTATCGTTGTGGGTGGAGGCGGACTTTATTTTCAGATTCGTTTCGTTTCATTCGCGATATGCATATTCTCAGGTACATACTTTTATTTCGTGTGGAGTTATTAGGTCACGCTAAGCAGAAATGGAAGACCCTCGGTTTAAACCGGTTGAATAGAAGCTGTCTTCTTCTTCTTCTTTTTGTTCTTCTTGCTCTTCTTCCCAGGCGTAGGCGATGGACTTTGACTCTCAGTCGCGGGGCCAGTGTCCACCGGCGGGGTGTCACTCAAGTCAAACTTGACCAGTTTTTCTTCAGGTTCCGGTCCATCACACTCTTTGTATACCTCGACCTCTTCTGGACCATAGGCAGACTCGGAAACCGGGTCAGGATCATCCAAGAACGGCCTGTCCATAATATCATGGACTAGGCGATCCTCGAGCACAAAGCCATTCACAGGCTCTCTCACGGGATCATACCGCGGCTCCCCCTCCATGATTTCCTCCAGAGCTTGCCTCTGTCTCTGGTTTTGTTTCTGCTGGTGCTGCTGGTGCTGCTGCTGGTGGGACTCTTGCCAGGTCTCGCAAACTTCAAAGCCAGCTTCATCCTGTATATTCGCAAGGCCCTCATCGCAAGAATCATGGCATTGTCCACACCCATTCGCAAAACCATTTTGACTCCCCAAACCAGGCCTGGGAAACGCACAACTCCCGCCCCCCGCCGCCGCAGCGGCAGCAGCCATATCACCCTTATCCCTGGCGACTCTGACGGCGACATCGAGGGCGATTCGCATGAGGAAGCGGTCGAACTTTACGTCTTCGCCTCGTTTCCCGAAGGAGGTTAGGAAGACGTCCGAGACGAGGAAGGAGTCGTCTTCCTCGCATGCGGTGAAGATGACGCTGGCGACGTATTCGCGGAACCAGGCGTCTTCTGTGGCGGTGGCGGTATGGAAGAGTTTTGGGTGGATGGCGCGTACGCCGGCGAGGATATTTGCTGTGGAGAGGACGGAGGTGAGGCGGATGATGTGGATTTGGGCGAGGGAGGCGAGTCCCGGGAGGGTGTAGGTGCGTGCTGTGCTGTAGGTTTCGAGGCTGCGGTGGTATTCGAGGAGGTAGTGGGTTGTGTTGCTGCTGTCTGGGGAGCAGAGGGTTTCGTAGTGGCCTGTGTGGAGGTAGTGGACGAGGGTGTGGCCGATGTCAGGGGAGATGTCGGGGAGGTGGAGGGTTGATTCGCATGGGAGGTGGGATTCGATGATTTCTGAGATGGGGAATGTCTTGAGGAGGGACTTGGGGACTGTGTAGCGTGCTTGGGGTTCGGATGATGGGCCCAAGAGTAGTGTCACTGATTGACTTGCGTATGGGCTTTTTCTCCCCCAATATCGTTAGTAACGAGTTCATGTTGGTGTAGTATAGAGACAGACTTACCTGAAGGCGCGTTGGGAATATCCGAGCTCCATGTTGGTGACGGAGTTGTAATTAGGAATGAAGAGATAAGTTGAGAAGAAGAAGAAGAAGAAGAAGAAGAGTTATTCGGAATGAGAAGACGAATCTTATATACTCAACTGCCGGGATGCTTGTGACTTGTCCGACAGACACGTCGAGATTCAACTCCCAGTCTTGGACGTTTGACAAGTACACGCATGCTGCAGTTGTGCTGTCGTCTGCTGGCAGTGCAGACACTGCAGACACCAGTCATCCTGTTATTTTTATTTCCAATGGGAGCATGAGAAGACCGGGTTGCTGCTCATCCAACGTGTTGAGCTGGCGTCCCCTTACCTATTTCTTCCACAAGCCCAGAACGAACGCCTCTCGAAATAGGTGCGGTTTAACTCCAACGCATATCGACGTGCATGAATTATACTGCATGGAACCAACACAGAGCCAGCTACACCGACAGGAAATGGCAGTAGGGTCCAGTCTCGGAGCTCTGGCCGGAGAGAAGACTTGGGGATTTCTTATGAGTGACTTATAGGTGTGAGAATGGGGATTCGCAAGTCATTCAAGGTATCTACTGCATCTAAAGATAATAGACCCAGACGGATACTCCCTGACGTGGCGGATGAGCTTGGATATATGAGGACTCCCTCCCTAGGTAGTAAAAGAGGCCTGTCAGCGATGCAACTCCAGTGGATTGTCTGAGAGGATGTTTCTGTTACGCATCTTAAAAGCTGTTTCAGCTTGAGTACTGAATTCTGATATCGATATGAGGGCTCGATAAGTTCCGAGTGTTGGCTCAGCACCCATTTCTCCATGGAATTTGTCATTCTTTTTATCTGTGCATCTTAATTGTTTTTTCAACCGATGAAGCATACTGGTAAGTAGTAGTGTTCATACCAAGTCCATACAGGACTCTACAAGGATGTCACTATCGCCGGCACTGCGATGACAACTATACCTGCTACAACCAAGGCATCTGCCACCACTTTACTCCGACACCTAGAGGGAATACGTTGGTGACGACCACTCTGGGATTCTGCAACCGCAGCGGACTCTGCGACTGGGCTTCGGCCGCATTGTCGAGATGAAGAGGCTAGCAATGATCCAGTGAAGGGGCCTGTTGTTGGTGTAGGTATGGAAGTGATTGCTATACTCTAAGAACTAGCTAGTATATCTGTATATGATCCAAAAAAAATTTCTTAGAGATTCATATCCTCTTGTGAATTAATAATATTGCCTTTTATATACTAGAAATAAAAGACTTTATTCACTTTACTTGTCAAAAGTAACAGTCTATTCCACTGCTTTAGAATCTTCGTTTCTTTGTCTGCATGGTCTATATAAGACCTTGCCTTCTACATAGATTCTCATCCTCTATACCAACCCAGTCTAGTTGATTTAGTCCGTTTTGCTGGTAATCATCATGGACAGGAAACTAATTGACGACCATTTCTATATATATTTTAGTTACCCGTCGGTCAAATAACTAGACCACAAAATGATGCCATGACACTTATCCGACTTATGTTCCAAGAGAAACGCAACATGTGAATCAGTATGTACCTCGAAAGGGACTTATAAGATTGTATACTGATTGGCTAGACTGCCTTGGGAATGCTCGGAAACGCCGCAGATCTGGCGGATGTATTCCAACAGCGTCAAAGTCGTGCGATATACCATCAAGAAGCCACATTGTTGCTGCCTACAGAATTACCCGTGTCAAAGCCAACATCTTCTGGAATGATGGACGGTTTCTTCGGTGGTCTCTTTTACTTACCCGATCAACCTTTATATCGTTATACCCTGGCTGTATGTCTCCAATATTTAGCCTAGTAGCTTATCTCCAAGTGCTAACTCTACCTAGGTAGCAATACCCTCCTAGTTTGTTTCCCTGGACTACGCCAATAACGTCGTTCATCGAGTTTCGCGCAGATGCCTGGTTTTACCCTTGGTCAGCCATCTCCCATTATCATATCAGGTAGTCTTCTTCACACATGACCTGAGACTCTATCACCTTTTCAACGCCGATGGGTATCCTTTCTGGTCTTAAAGCATGTCTGCTATAGCGGTTTCGTTCCCAGATCGAACCCGTTCGTGCCTGACTCTTCCTCGGTAGGCTATTCCCCCGGTCCGCGCTTTTGCGCTCGCAGCTAAAGAATTCGTACGGGTGGAACACGCCACCGCTTCGGCTGCTAGAGCAGTGGTGTTCGAAACCGTCCCGCGGCGGCTTCCCTGGGTGCGCTGAAGGCGGCGGTCAGGGCCTTCAAGAAAGCGCAGAAAGAGGCAGCCGAAGCAGCGCAATTTGTTGATGCCGTAGAAGTCCAGGCTCCTGCCCCCCGCAACGTCGTCCCGCCTGGGCCGCACTCTCGCGGCGTTGTCGCCTGCCCGCCTCTTCCGGTACGTATTGCATCAAGTCAGGTGGTTGTCTAGGGGAATGGTATTGCTAACGGAAGGAATAGTGGGTAGTCATGCCGTCGTTTTTTGCACCGGGGTGGGTGTTGGGTGGTGGCCTACCGCGCGGGTCAGAAAGACAACTCTTCCGTGGTTTGTGGGCATCCAGGATGACCATGAGACTCTAGATATGGTTAAAGCAAGCACGTGGAGCGAGATACGCGGCGCACCGCGATCTCACAGCGCGACCTCACAAGTTTGAGGGCAATATCGGATGCGCTGGTAAGCTAGAAGCGCTGGGACAATCCAGCAGTGCGGAAGGAGATGAACATCCGTTTTGGCACAGATGCAACGGCCGCAAGGACATACATCAGTAACTGGGGACAACGTGCATACGCGACCGCAAAGCAAGAGTCATTTTTATGGTTTATTTTTTTCAACGGGGGTGTGCGTGGCGTCGTCCTTTGCCAGGACGGTCGAGGTCACCCGTCTAATGGCTCTCCTGGTGGATAATGCGGCTGTTCAGGCAATAGTTATACCAACCAGCACGCATGAGTGTACGAGTGACGGTAGATTGTGTCGGGCTAGGCCACAGAAACCCCGTCTTTCTCACAAGGAATCTGTGGGGGGTATGAGGCAGAAATATGATGACGGCTGGTACGGTGCTGGAACTTGCTCCGCCGCGAGTTAGGCTTGCTCCTTGAAACAGCTTCCAGCTAGAGAGTACCAGGACATCCAAAAGCAGGACAGTGGAAGATCCCTGGAGTTATTCAGCTCGGATATGCAACTAAAGAGATTCTAGTTGATCAAGCAATCAAGGGCCAAGCCCTTCCACAGACACATACTGACCTACCCTCCAAGACTAAAAAAAGAAGAAGTCAGTATCGGCTTGAGTTACATAATGCTAGGGAGACTGCACTCCACAGCAGAGTTGAACTATATAAAGCAGAAATAATGAACTTCGAACAGTTAGTTACTTAGCAGAAAAGGATAACACAACTTAAAGCAGTAGATGAGGAAAACTGATAAATGATATTGATTGAGCTACAAGACTGGCTCAGGCAGAATTAGCCGGAGCGAACTAACGGATTGAATTATTGCATGGGGAGATAGATATCAAAGGAAAGAGACCGAACTAATGCTGCTCGCTCTCTACAAGAGTCTACTCTTGTAAGACTGACAATTAAGTGAATGACGATTCTTCAATGCTCCAAGAGGATGATCAATATATACAAGTAGATATTGAAACAAGTCCTGGGACCCCGTTATGACATCCGGAGGAAGGAGCAATGAACCCGGCGTCTACACCTATCTTTTTGTTGTATCTATATCTTTGGATTTTATCTTACACAACCCTCCTATCATGAATGGAACTACGGGTTATCCCAATAGTTAATATCGGGTTTTAGTGAGAATATAGGCTTGTGGGGCGTCATTTCAGATCTAGATCAAACTTCATGCTTTCTTTACAGACCTGAAGTACTTAGGCCAACGTTCCAGATTCAGCAAGCCTCAGCTTTTCTTTTCTTCTGCTCCAGAATTTGCAAGACCCCATATTCCACCCCCATGAAAACCTCTCCAAGCCTTGTTTACCTGGTTGGAGATTCTCTAAAAGTACATTGATGTTATGGGTGATCAGGTGACCTGTGGCAGTGCCTGCCCAGTGACGTCGTGCTGGTCCAGTGACTCGGGGCTCGGCTCGCCACAGCCACAAGTATTCTGCCACATCAGAAAGCTTCCGCGTCCTTCAGCTGTCAACGCTCGGAAGCTCCGATAAGGTCGAATAGTGGCTGATGTTTTCCGGAAAACTTGTTCCCAGGAACCTGAGCCGTCTGCTTAAGGAGGATGGGCATAGACTGTTGCTAGCCCGCGTGATTGAGCTAGGGTAGTTTGATATGAACAACACTGTTGGAGACCTTTCTGGCTCGGAGTCCCCGAGCTCGTTGGGGTGTAATTTTGTCTGCTATTTTTGATAGTTGCCCTGTTTTCTTTTTCCGCCCTGGAGGCCATGATACGTGAGTAGGTATGCTTCTGCCTTGTATACATTTTTCGGTATCTCAATAATCTTTAACTAGTCGTAGCTCAGTAATAATCCTATTGCCATGTCTACTGCAAGTAGTTCTCAGCCACAACTGTAGCTGCTGCAAGTCACGTGCGGCACGTGACAGAGCTGTCGACGAGGAAGCGTTAACGCGTCCGTACAAACACTTTGTCTTTTTTGCGACCGTCCGATTTCCACCTTCCCACGCATCGACTTATCAAACATCTAGTATCTGTCGCATGATGCGCATCGCCATCTAAAGCAATTCTCTCACCTATCCGATTATCCTGCGGAGCGTCTAAACTGCCTCGCCTCACTCGACCACCCCAACCGACACAACCCCTACTTTCCTAACGGAAAACGTCCATCCATCCACCTGCTCACATCTCACCCACTCACCATGGCCACCGATTACAGCAAGAAGACCAATGCCGAACTTGTGGAAATCCTCAAGTCGCGCAGTCTCCCTCATGCGGGCAAGAAAGCTGATATGGTTGCTCGTCTCCAGGAGGATGACAGCAAGAAAGCTACAGCGCCCGCGAAAACAGACAATGCGGAAGACGTGATTGATTGGGAGGATGACGAGGTCCCAGCTGCCGCGAAACCTGCGGAGGATGCTGCCGCCGCTGAGGATAGCGGTGCTGCGAAAGCAGACGAATCCAAAGCTGAGGCTGAAACTGAGGCTAAGGGTGCGCCTGCAAGTCAAGAGGAAGGGTCCGAGGGGACGGTCACAGCCGCTCCCGAGACAGCGTCCCAGGCTGAAGAGAAACCGACTGCCCCGAGCTATTCAATGGGTCTTTCTGTTACGGATATGGAGGAGGAATTGAAAAAACGCAAGGCGCGTGCTGAAAAGTTTGGCATTACAGAGGATAGCCAGGCTGCTATCGATGAAGCAGAGAAGAAGCTCCAGCGGGCCAAGCGTTTCGGATCCGGCGCTGAGGCTCCAAGCACTACTGGAGCTGCGGGAGTCAGTCGACTCGACCAGGCTCTGCCCGATGAAAAGTCACGCAAGAGAGGCCGCGTTGAGAACGACCAGGGAGCACGCGGAGGCAAGAAACGAAACTTCAATGGAAGAAACAATTTCCGGCAACGCGGGCGTGGAAACCGAGATCAGGGGCAAAGGCAGGGACAGGGACAGGGACAGGGAGGCCAAAAGCGAGGAAGTGGAAATACCAAAGAGATCAACTGGAGCGAGAATGACAAAGCCGCCATGGACGCCCGAAAGAAGCGATTTGCAACCAGTGCGTGAAATTGCCGCAGTTTATCAACAACGCATTCATTTCTCTTTCCCTTTTCAGTGTAATTTCCTATGTCAATGTTTTATCTATTTACTATTTTGTCAGTTTTATCATTTGGCGTTTAGGGGGAAGAATCTCGAATATTCATTCTATCTATCGATGAAATCCAGGGGTCCTTTGTAAATCATCCGGGATGGGTTTGCCCATGACACATTTTTATAGTATTTGTACGATATTCTGGAGAATCGCGTCATTTATATCGACGAATAAGCACTGTCAATAATAGAATTCAAGTTTGATAAGTCTGTAGATATTGATAGAGACTGTCCGAGCTGCCCTGAATGTTTGACGGGCTATCCTAATTCGAGGACTCAATTTTTCATCGATCGCACCAACATGATGGTGGTTATAACAAAGATAGGAAGTAGGAATTGCATATTCTAGTCTTATTTTCTTTGTTTTTTGTAATGTCAAATGTGGGCAGGAAGGATTGTATTCCACTCGTTGAGCCTCGTGTTGTCTTTTCCCTCATAGTGAAGTGAAGACGAACCAGCTGTGAGTCACGAGGCTTGTGGCTGCCACGACAGCGACCGCACCAGCTGAAAAAAAAGCCATGCAGCTGCTGGTTCCTGCAGCAAATCTGATCGACGATTGCTGGTGATCTCTGCATCATTACGACGCCCGTGGCCCTGTGCAGCTTCACGACATTCTCAAGTTGGCTTGCAGGACTGTTCTGCATACCCCAAGGATCGAGTCAAGCACAGAACTGGCCATGAAGTATAACAAATATTTTGCTGGTCCTTTTATGCTCTCTGATTGGGACCTGGCACTATGGATTGGCTCTGGTGGCTGAAATTTACCCCCCCGCCTGCTTTCCTGTCAAGAAGTTTCATTTACCGCCATCCCCACCAGCATTTCTTGGTTATCACCATGGTCTTTGCGTCTTTTGACGAATCCCCTCGCCATAGTCGCATTTTGTTCTTCGGACTAACACAGGGTTGGAGAGGACCGCTTTGCTCCGCGTCTGTCGGCTCGCCCAGTCTCCATCAATCATGAACCATAACTCACTCATCAGCAACGTTTAGCGGCGGATCAGGACCCACGGCTCAGCGAGCCCTTCCCCTAGGGGCCTAGAATAGAACTACTTCGTTCGGGGTAATTACAACCTACCAGCCGTTCAGAACCAAACAGTGACATTTTCTGGTTCACGGCCCGTCCCAACAGGTTGAGTTCCGGCGGGCGTCTCAGCTCAGGGATCCAAGGTACCTTTCGATGCTTCCCAGTGGTTGCAGCAATTGACATTACTTTCCGACCATCAATGATATCTAACTATACTCCGTGTCTGGCTCAACCTTGTGCTTCTATAGGTGGTCTTCCAGTGTCGGCTGTGTAACGAGGTTTCCAAGGGTGACCTTTCCAAGTACTGCTTTCATCAGGGGTTACTTTTGCCCCCATAGGGATTCTGTTTAGAGAGAAATGTTAGAGGAGGAGGAGGTGGTGGTATACAGAAATTCTGAATTGCATATGATATAATGGAAATAAATCTCAAGTCGAGGCCCAGTGCTGGAGCCAAATAATGGTGATTTACCACGAGAGAGCCTTGTAGTATGCCTTGCTTCGTATGTGGAGTCGCCGTGGACTCGTGGAGGGGTGAATGGGCGTTTTCTTTTTTTAGGTCAGGCCCAGTCCCTAAGTAGTACGTACGGAGTAGTTCTAATCCCAAGAAATTGCCATTCATGCAAAATGTGGCCTCTAAGATACGAGCACTCTGAGCCTGTAGTCATCATCGTCGGCCTCTCCGATCACGATCTGCCTTGGTCAGTGACCACCACCTGACCCGGTGCTGACTGTGCGAAGTGTCAACCATCGAGAAGCCTCCAGAAAAGCCCCCAAGTGAGAAAATTGCCCGAATTGCCATCAAATCAGACCACTTCTCGAACACACAGACCAAATAGAGCTCTGAACTACTGCAAAAGCTCCTGTGCCGTCGCAATTATTTGGTGGGGTACTTGATATTAATACTTTTTTTCGCTCTTTCTCTCTCGTGGGTCAGAACGGCCGTCTTTCCAACTGGCCCTCGTCGCTACCACCGTCTTCACGCTATCTTCCGCCACTCGTCCCCATCTCAACCTGTCAATTGGTACTGTTCAACAGTCTCCAATGCCGGTGATACTGCGCCCTTTTTCAAGTGTCCCAGTAATCGCACGGAAAATCGTGCCATGGGGTGGGTCAACTCCATGATACTATCTCGTTGCCCTTCGTTCTGTCATCTTCGTACCATATAGGTCGATTCGTGGTGGATTATGTCTGCGATAACCCCCTTTTACTTGAACGATAGTAATACTCGTCTCCTAAGATGGCCTGGATTTAGTGGATTATCCAGGACTTGAGGCGGTTGATAACGCGAGAAGAAAAAATTGAACGATTTTCCCTTGTCACATCAGCGTCGAATCCGGGACAAGCGTCGATCGCTCTAACCGCGCCAGGATTCCTCATCGTCGTCTTTAGATGGATCGTTAACCTGCGAATAGGAATCTGATTCCCCCACCAGACCAGCTGCCCCAACAGGGTTGGGATTAGCGGGAGGCATGTTCTCCTCGTTAAAAAAGGTCCAGATCTATCCTGAGTCTCAGTCAAGAACGCTGGAATCCTATCTTTCTCTTTCTCTTCTTTTTTCTAGAGCATTGCTCTCACTCGTTTCTTTTCTTCACTGTACAGCTGGTTTCTTTGCATAACCTTCCCCTTTTGGACCTAGTTACTCGTTTAAAGTGCATACGACCTCTGACGTGGTCGTGCAGACCCAGCTTGGATCTTCTGCCCTTTTTTTTAGCCACAGTGGGCGGCGTTTCCATTCTGTGGCGGAGCGGTTGCATAACCAACCCACTCGGGCATGTATATTCGACATTTTGCTTTTTTCTTCTTTCTGTGAACTACAGCTTCACTTTTTGTTTAGCTGGTCTGGCTCTTGTTACATCACGTTCATTCTGGCTGCATAGATACAGCTCTTCCCTTTCTCTATTCCCTTATCCTTATTCTTATTTTTTTTATCCTTGCATTTAAATATACCCCAGCCCAAGTTCCTGGTACCGTCCTTTCCCGCATTCGGATATACTGCTAATACCGCCCCCGCCGATTGATACCCTGGCCTCTTCTACTATTGTGGTTTCACATCTACTTGTCTTTGGCTATTATTGATGCCATGATCTTGACGTGTGAGCATGGACACTTTGAATTTGCCACCTATCTAAGTTTTCTTGCTCACTGCGAACAATTGACTCCAGTGCGTGTATAACAAGCAACCTTTACCTTTGAGCAAAGAGACGGAATGATTTCAAGCCTGCCTTATTCTACACGACCTTTTGAACGATTGGTCTTCGGACTAGACCCGGAAATTGAAGCCCAGGTCACACCATGTCGTACAGGTCTGATGGTGGGCGAATACCCCGGCTAAGGGATACTGGGACTCAAGTTCGAAATGCATCCTCGCCGATTATCACCGATCTGTCCAAATACTCTGGATCGAGTATACCGCTGTCCTCAAGACCACAGATTCCACGATTGATTAATCCTTTAACAAAGACCAGGAGGGCGGCCTCCATGTCAGATGCCGAAGAGACTCGCCCCATTTTTGCACGATCGAACCCTTCTCCCAGCCTTGATATTCGCACATTCATTCCACCTCGAGCACCCACTCATCCACCATTTTCGCGATCTCCCTTGGATGCCACGCTAGGCCGGCATGCACCGCAGACGATTCCGACCCCGGTCTTGTCTGAAAGCTCTCCGATAATTGAGAATCACCAACCAGCTCTGAGTAGACCACGAAACATTCTACGGCGAAAAGCACCCACAATAGGCCAGTATACTGGAAACAATAGAACACAAATGGGTCCGATGAGACCTAGTGGTTTGAATGTGGTTATTCCGAATAGAAACGCCGCCAGTGATCCCCAGCTTGTATCTTCTAATTCGTCAAGTCGAACCGAGTCAGCGAGGAAAACTCCATCCCCGATGGTCATAGATCCGCTTGCAGACAGATCACCAGATCAAAAGCCAGTGAATGGTCCTAAAGAGCTGGCAAGCCTTCGCACTACTATCAACACGCAGAATTTACCCCCTCCAACTCCTGTATTTCCCTCTGCAAGCACACCATCAACGAGGTATTCTGGTTCTCCAGGTATCTGGAGTAGGACGTCTACTCCCGCTTCACTGTCATCCAGCTCCCCTGGAATTGTTCAGCCCGTGAAGGTTGGTTCCCGTCTCAGACAGCCAAGTCCTTCCCAAACCAGACTTCCAGCCTTCTCACCCCAATTACAGAAGTCTTCCATACAAAGTGGCCAAGAAGCTGGAAAGTCTCCTAACCTAATTCAAGGGCCTCGGTCAGCTACCTCACTTACCAGTGAAGGCTACGAGGAATCTGAGAAGCCTGGCCTCCTAAGATCTCCACCCTCTGCGCAAACCCTTTTGCCTCGAAGGACATCGATGAAATCCAATCTCCCAAGACAGATAAAAGTGAGTCCGGATACTAGTCAAAGTACAAAACAGCAATCAAATAAGCGCATCCTAGAGCTAGGTCCACCTATCAGAGCTCGGAGCACTGTGAATCCTTCAGTCCAAATCCCCTCTAGGCCAAGCAGAGACGGCACAGACCAGCTAGAGTTGGAGCCCTCTCCTATTGTTAGGACCAATATCCCACCGACTGCAGTGAAGAGCCATAGACGACGCGCATCTGGAGAAAGCTCCCTCGGTCTTTCTCCTAATCAATCTGCTGCTGCGTCTGTTGACTCTTTGAGTTCCTTAGCATCGTCCCGGACCCGAATTCGCACCGCAACATCTCCTGAATTGACACGGAAGTCACCACGAACTTTGACCAAGGATCCACCTCAAGCGTCCCCCGTTAATTTCAGCCCTGCAAAGCCCCGGAGGTTTGGTCTCTTCCCAAAGAAATCGAAGCCTGACTTGGATGGACGCCAAAGTGAAAATAAGCCTGTTCGTAAGGGCCCTGCCGCCGGAACGGGCCATGAAGGTTACGGAAAGTACTCCCAGCGTGGTCGGAAAGCAAGTGTTAGTAGCAACAGCGATACCAGAGCAAGTTCAACTAGTACTACTAGAAGTGGCCCAAAATCAGTTACCAGCAGCAAGGGTAGTGCCAGGAGTCGAATGGACACGGAGCTTGATGACTTTCTCCTTGAGCGACTGGAGCCTGTGTACATCAACGGCGGTGGCATGGACGGTGACTTATTGTCTAGGATCCAAAGTGAGCAGAGCACTAGTGGCCTTAGCATTAGATCTGCGCCAGGCCCAACACAGAATTCTATTCCACCTAAGTTGACTGGGAATCCCAACCAGGCTGCCGCCAACTCGAACGCCAAGATAGGCAGTCTTCGAGAACCTCACCGCAGGGATCATTCCAGTCCAGCCACGATATCGTTGTTGCATGTTAACCAATCCAGGATACGAATGGTTAACAGTCCTGAGCGGCCAAAGAAGCTTCCAGCAGAGATCAATGTCTCTGCACAGAGCCTAGCCCAAACAAAGGAGTCTGCTCTCTTAACACGCCCTGTGGGATCCCATCCACAGCTGAAGAAACCATCCAAGAAAGGACTTAATCTTAAATGGCCATTCTTCCACAAAGACGCTGATCCAGTGAATCAAGAGGCTGAACCCGCTCCTCCTGCTCCTCAGCTACCTGTCCAGGTTGCCCCAGTGGATGTCCGTCGCCCAGTTGCGCACTATGCCTTGGTTGACACCGACTCCGACCCTCTGGAGGATATATTTCACAATCTAGAAGACTCACCACCAACAGAGGAGGAGGAGTCTCTGCCACCAGTAGAGGTACCAGCGGGGCTAAGCATCAGGAAAAATCAACGATCAATCCTTCTTCCTTCTCCACCCAAGCTGCATGGAGAGTTTCAGATTAATCGACCAGCTTCGCCTAGGGTTTATTTTCAGAAGGACCCGACCATATCTAGTCCCGAGAGAGCGGCTGAGGCCCAACGTCCCAGCCGTTTGACCTCTGTTGGTCGCATCCCGCGTGTTATTTCCAGGAGAGACAGGCAACACAAGCCGGCATTCCAGTCTTTCTCAAGGCCCTTCAGTATCGCCGAGTCACCTTCACTAGCGGCCCCAGTAACGGACCAGTCGTCTGGATTCTCGAGTCTACACCGACGAATCCTAGGGAGCAGCCCTGACAAAACTCGCAATGGGCCAGAGAACTTTGGTTTCGATCTTACTTCACCATTTGGCGACCCTACAAAGGGGAGTATCCTTGACTTTATTGCAGGCCCGTACTCTAAGCACGAATTCCTAGCATTCTCTCCACGGAAAGACTCCATGTTCTCGACCTCAAGTGGGTCTGAGAGTCTTGCTGCGATAACTGCTGTGATTCCAGCACCCGAAACAGAGCTGACTGAAGACGAGATATGGGGCGAATACGACGACTTCATTGACCATGTACTCTCTCCTGAGAGCTCAAGTTCCCTTTTGTCCCGGGAGCTTGAGACAGGTGAAAAGTTTGAGATGGCAACAATGGCCAGCCGCGCTCTTCAAGCTGGACTTAATGGAGAGACTAACCGACCAGCATTACCTCCTATATTGCTGGAGCAGCCAACTGTGGCTCTGACACCTGCATCTCCCCGAAACAGTGGTAACACGATTCGACTGCGTCGGTCCAAAATTGCCACAGCATTACATGCGTCTCTTAGCCCAACCTCACAACCCTCGATTAGTGATATGATGGCTCGCTATCGCGATGACCAAGACGAGGGCGCATTGGAGATTAAGGACGACAACGGGATTATGCCAACGTCCGTCACCACAATTGAGCAACCACAATCAGGCCTTCTTAGCTCACCAAGCCTGAACCCGTCTCCAAGTTTTGAAAATTGTCGGCAGCGAAATACAGTGTTATTTGACATTGCTGAGCGCGACCGCGAGGGGCCCACGGTACAAACCAACATTCGATCAGGCTCACTCATGACGAGTCGCTGGTTGTCCTTTGGGAGAGTCCTTTTCAGCCCTGCACATAATCATATCAAGAGTGGAGAACACGAGAAGATTTTGGTAGTGGATGGGCTTGGGAATGATGACTGGTCTTTCTACTGCGCTTTGACATATCCCAATGCCGACGTTTATTGTCTCCATGAAGGACCTACTCCTACTGCTTCAAGGCACCCAGCTGCATGGCAACCGCCGACAAATCATCATACTATCCACCATGCCCGCCTCGAAGATCCGGTTCCTTTCCCCAAAGCATACTTCACGGTTACTGTCCTGCGGTTCCCAGCTGCGTGCTCGGAAAGAGCTCAGAACAATATTGTTTCAGAATGCAAAAGGGTTCTTCGCCCAGGTGGGTACATGGAGATGAGCATACTGGACTTGGATATGGTGAACATGGGGATTCGCACCCGCAGGGCTGTGAGAAAGTTGAAGGAGACAATATACTTATCGGACTCCAGCATCAGCCTCAAGCCGGCCACTGATAATATCCAAAAGCTTTTGGGAACCCATGGGTTTGACAACCTCCGACGGTGCATGGTTCGGATCCCAGTGGCTGGAATGATTGTGCGGTCCTCTGCGTCTTCTTCCTCTACGTCCTCCTCTAACCCATCGACATTAACCGCTGCGGTGACATCCTCGACTGCTCTTTCCGCTACCTCAGGCTCCTCCACGGGGGCTAGGTCCAAAGCGCATGAGAAATCCTCTTCCAATGAGACCGACTTGTCCCTTGGGGACTTGCTCTCTGACCCATCCCCATCCCCTTCTAATGACGAATCTATCCGCAAGATCGTTGCCAGAGTCGGGCGTTGGTGGTACACACGTTGTTACGAAAGCCCAATACTCCCGAACGGTGACCTAGACCGCAGCATCTGGGCCGATAAAAAGGTCCTCCGAGAATGCCAACGGCGAGGCACTGGCTTCCGCCTGCTGATTGCTCATACCCAGAAACCGAGTGAAAAGCGCAGAACAGCAAGCGTTTAGCTGAGCGTTTACGCCTCTTGACGATATACGATGATGATTAATGAATGCCAATTTACACATATAATTAATGACACCAAGAATGATGACGGCTTACCTTGGATATTATGGAAGCTACAACAGACTGTTTGATACCTTTCCCGTTCTTATCTGCATATGGGTGGCTGTATGAACTGTTTATTGGCTTTTATCAGCGCTGGCGAATGATAGATGAACATGTACTTCACTTCTTGTCCCGAGCTGGTTCTTTGGGTGGTCTCTTTCTTCTATACTTAATCTGTTAGACCAAGATTGTAGCCAGCAATGGCACGGTACAAGGTTATTAATATAGTATGATAATGCAACGGTGATGCCCTGCTTTTTAAGTGATTTGATTAAATGGGGGTTATTGAGCTTGGATCCCTTGGAGTGTAATACCGTTGTTCTTCATAGAGACTTGATTCCCTTCCACCTTCCACCTTCCACCTTCCACCTTCCACCTTGTAGTATGTTAAGTATGTTAGTGGTAGAACAGGAGTAGAAATACAAAATATTAAAGTAAATAAGAATCGAGGACAGAAATATCAATACACCCTGATGTTATCAAAAAGATATACACGACTGTTATATAGCATTTGTTCCACAACTACATACAATATCCAATAGATAAATGAGATACTGCCCAATAGAGCATAAATAAGAACTGGATATATTACATACCTTGGTGTCGAAGTGGACAAGGTAGGTAGATAAATGCAGCAGTACAATTGAGAATTCAAGTTTATCTTCATCTACATACATTCATATTCCAACCCATTGAAATTGTACTACAGCTAATACTCACTCTTCTACATATTTCAAGAAACCCGCTTTGTCATACCCAGGTATCATAAAGATCTCTCGGAATGATAATAATAGTAATAATAATGATACCACTTCAGTCATACGCGTGTGGAAAGGTGCACATCTCCTCCGCATACGTCTCCGTTCTTTCCCTTCCCCTTACCGTCGCCAGTCATCAGTCGCCAGTCGCCACCAGGTTGGTGGGATGATGTGTTGTGTCAGCTGTTATCTAATAGATACTCACTCACTCACTCACTACCTACTTATTACGGAATACCGGAGCACCCCGCAAGCTACAAGAAATACCGAGTCACCCCATTTATCCCCAACATAAACGAGTCAGTCATGGATAGTATGATATATGAGTATGATGACTACCATAATTGGCACTTGCGGGGAGGGAGGGGAGGCTGGTATGCACCCCGCATCCTTATCATCCGTGAGAGATGATTTGGGTACACAGTATTTGCATTCTCTATCTTTGTCTATCTCTATCTCTCTTGAGAGAGACTGTTTAATATATATAAATATATATGTGTGTGTGGGGGTGTGTGGGTGTGTGGGTGTGCTTGGACATTCTTGGCTATGTATATGATAATATGATAATGATAGGAAATTGTTGGGGGTGGTTATTTCTTCGGTTCTCTGGGCGCTACAAGGCTCCCGAGAGGTGGCTAAGTCGGCTATATGGTTACCTGAGGATGGTATGGGTCCGTTGGAGATGTCAAGCGGCTACTAGGGCGCTCGGGGACAGACGGTAAGGTCTAGGTGGGGGTGCCAGTTGAGCCTACGGTACATGTCTCGTAGTGGATAGTGGATAGTATGAGGGACTTGATTGCTAGTTGCTATTGTCTGGCATATTATTATATAGCTTCATGTAGTCATGAGGCGCAATGGCAAATATAGGTAGTAGATTGGTTGAATTTGCAATGCACTGGATGGTAATCCGGTTGATCCGCAAAGACCCTACGCATTGGACCTGCGAGACTCCTTCCCAACAAATGCTACATATGCACATACAAACGAGGAGCTCAAGCTCTTCGCTTGGCAGTTGTGCCGTTATCGAATTTGGCGTCCCTCCTCCTCCTCCTCCTCCTACTACTACTACTACTACTACTACTACTACTACTACTACTACTACTGCAGATGGAATTGTCAGTTCGCACGCTAAAGTAAGCCGTAAGCCTCGAGTCCCACGATTCCTGCACATCAGCTGCGATGCACGGCCTGGTCTGGTCCAAGTCTGAAGTCGAAGTTAGACAGATGGCGAAGCCTTGACACCGCTGATTGGGTATTGACTTTTTGTAGGATGTCGTCGTACAGTAGTGTGTATGTACAATGCACAGGTAGCTCTGAGCGACAGCCCCAGTATTAGTAGTAGTAGTGTAGTAGATCAACCATCTTATAATCATAAACATAGTAATAGCATAGCATAGCATAGGGACTCGGGTCTCAGGACTCCGTTCGCCCCACGTACCGTATCGAATGCGAATGTCGCAGTCGTCGCTCAGACATCTCTAGACCCCAGCTCTAGACTCTATCACTCTTGGTGATGTTTATCAGCCCTGGCGATCAGCGGTCAGGTGGTCAAATAATGTCCGTGAGTCGATGTCCGTGAGTCGATGTCCATGAGTCGATGTCCGTGAGTCGAGCTTTGCAGCTTCTTTGCATAGAAGCCGAACCTTGAGGTCGTTGAGGTCGTTGAGGTCGTGAGGTCGTGAGGTCGTTGAGGCTTGGGACCTTGACTACCGAAAGAAGCAGTACTGACCTATCACGGATATCTCTCTTGCAGACAGCTGTATGTAATACTACCTAGGTAACTACCCAGGTATGTAGCTAGGACAAGTCTAAAAGAGGATTCTACGGGGTATTCTGTGGCTTGTGATATCGCAGGGACTACTTCCTTCCAATCTATTATGAGGAGAATAATGTGCAAGAAGCTCCGAACCCGTGCTTATTGCGGGGGTTGCATCCTTATTGATAAGAGAAGAGCAGTATAGCTCGATGTCGATACAGACATGAGGATGCGATTCCCCCATGGGGGATCCTACTATCTAGCTAATAGTACACGAGATGGAATCTGAGCGCAGTACTAGTCTGCGCTCGATCGATCGGGTTTGAAATACCCTGTGCGATTCAACTGGTCCTAGCCGCGTAGTGGAACTGGTCATAGCGGATGTGATCCATTGTAGCGTGCCTCAGCAGTGAAATCGGCTTTGGATAGGACGAGATAATGTCTTTCTCATTATGCTTCTAAAGCTGTAAGGAAGTATGTATGTACACCGTACCTACGAGTGGCGTATGTCGTTCTAATGGACAATAATACCAGTATTATCAACGTTGACTGACCGCCTCTTGTAAAAAGAAGGGAAATAAAAAGAAAAATCTCCGAAAGTCGCAAAATGAGCAGTGAGCACGAGCAGAGACCGCAAAGTGAGTTCAGAAGAGAAACTAAAAAAAGGCTCGAACGTCGCCGCTCTGTCGATCAGGAAATCTGGACGCACGAATCAACCGTTCGCACAACGGAAAGATGATAAACAAGTAATGCGAAGAAAAACTTCCTTGTTATCGACAGTGCGATTTGCATGTACTAGTAGTTACTAGTAAAGTATTACTTGATAAGTATTAGTAGTAGAGTAGTAGAGAGATGTAAGCGCTCAGACAACTAGCAGAAAGTTTCAAGGGGTACAGCGCCTCCTTTGCGTCCAAGCTCCAGCAAGTCTTGATAGAACGAAGACTACTCCAGACTCCGGAGCACAGAGCACCTACAGAGCATTAGAAACTAGATAGACTGACACAGTATTGTGTAGAATCACGCCTCGACCCCTCAGGCTTTACAGAATACCTTTGATTTCTTGGCTGAGCGCAATGGGCCGCCTGGTTAGACCTTGCGCTTGGACATAAGGTTTTGCCAAAGGATTAACGCCTTCTTTGAATGGTTGGCCTTTTTGAGGAGGATGGTCTGGGCGCATGTAGTGTGCTGCAATAACACCGATGTTAAGAGAGAGCAAGAATCCTGGTCTGTAGAAGATTTCCCCCTGCTTCTCCACGAGTGGTGGGAAGGTGTACTCCACAGGTAATTGGATAACAACACTATATTATATTATTTTTATTATTTTATAATGTTATTATTGCAATTCGCAAAAAATTAGCAATTTAAAATAGAAGTCCTAAATAAACGTCGTGTCACTAGTAAAGAGTGTGTGTCTGTGGGAGAGGGGCTTGGACACCTTATTTGCCTCCCGTATTCTCTGAACGGACGACGGTGAGTAACTGAGGATCAATGGGAGATCCTGATAAGACTGCATCGGTAAGACAAGCGCCAGTGTCCTTGCCTTTCTGCAGCTGGCAATTGTGAAACACGAGATGTATATGCATGGGCATCCAAGGCCAGTTGACTTTTCAGTGTCCATTAAGGAGGTGCTATTAATGGGCACCGACCTATATACAGAATATGTATGTGGAGTATCTCTTGGCTTTGGATGTGAGTGAGGTAAATCGTGATGCCCTGTTCGCGAGATAGCCGATTACTCTGCTTCTGAGCACAGGAAAGGTATGTACCTACCAGGTAGTAGACACCTGCAAACTAGATTCGGCGTTACACACAGCAAGATAATACCTAAAGAGCAAGAATGACAAGGAGAAAAACAAAAATCAAATATTAAATGGCGGTATGTATGATTAGGCTCGTTCTAAGAGTAGTAAATATTCAGCCGTCAACCTCTCTTAGCATGAAGCCAAACTGTTGCGACTCCGTGAAGAATGCAGCGGGGATACTCTGGAGTCCCTCAATCGACACGATGGTTTGCGGCGACCACCGAGAATCCGCAATTGTCCAAAACCACAGAGGTTGCAAATCTTAAAGCCAAGATGGATGTGCGACCTCTGTGTGTCAATCAATTTCTAACTGCGGGCTAGCTTGAGAGGAACAGCTGCCCATAATCAAGGCGATGCGGGAGTTGAATTTTCCAACTTCCCCATCATACCCTCTTATCTGATTCTGGAGAAGAGAATCATTATCTTGGAAGAAAGAACTGGTGGTTGTGAAGAACCAGCCAAAACCTGATCAAGGCTGATTCTGGGAGGAAACCTGCTTATGATGTCATAGTTGGGGATTTCCAAGGCAACAATGCGGCAGAGGAATGACGCGACCAACGGCATACGTGATGGACCCCAAATCTTGGAAAAAAGCTAGGTGATCGGCAGTATAGATATAGACGCGACGAAAATTTGTATCAACAGCTCGTCACTCGTTGTCAGTCGCTCAGTAATATTCTACCGCATTCCACCAACAGATGCCATTTCTCCAGCAGTAGAGTCGTAGAGTTGTAGATGATCCGGGATTTCCGCCGGTAGCGTTGGTCCTTGATTCAACTCCCTGCGATTACTAAAAATTGATTGGGAGATGGCACGGGTAGATAGCTGCACTGCCATCCTGGGACAGTAAAGGTAGTAAGTAGTAGGAGTACCTAGTAATCCAGTTTGTCTAGCACCTTAAGTACCATGGCGCCAGATAATGCGGAGTATACCGAAGGGGAGGAGGAGAGGCGACGCTCAGGAGAATGCCATTGCGCAAATTGGCAGGGGGAAAATGCAATAATCCTGTCTCGAGTTAATGATGGCTAGCAGGCTCTTCGTCATGATCAGACCCCATTAATGCAGCAACTGAAGAGAAAATTGGCCCCATCTCACAGAGGCGGCTGTCGTCGATTTAACAACGAACAATAATAACCCGCCAAACGTCAAATCAGTATCATCAGATGGACAAGAAGTTATAAATAAGCAACCTTGAATAGCAGTAATGATAGAACCAAGCTGCAGCATCTCAACAATTCCACTCGGATCCGAGCCTTGTGGTTGGGTGGCGAGAGCGCTAAACGATGAGGCCTGGAACATGGAAGAGAGAAGAGGGAGTGGGTCAGGTGGTGGGGACGACAACCCCCCTTAAGTCTCGAAACAGACAGCCACGGTTATCTGAAGTTCTGGAGTTTTGAGGTTCTGACTCGAGCACACCCTCCAAGATGGATATTTCCTCCTGATACAACGGCCGGCGAGGGAAGAGTCGGAAGGGAAAGGCATGACTCTCGCCCATGGTTCAGCTTATCTCCTGTCATTCGGCGACAACTGAAGTCCATGGTCGTCCCATGTCGGAGTATATCGGTGGATAATTGTAGTACTAGCGAGAGTATCTAGGTATCTATCATTTTCATACGACTGAGGTGCTAACCATGAGTACCCTGGAGAAATACATGCTATCAAGGTCATTTTTTGAGAGATGATGCTATTCCCAGATATGGGAACCTTGAACGGGAGAGACGGAATGAGGGGAAAAAGCAATTAGCATCAAAGAAAACAAAGCATCAAAGCAAAGGAAAAAGAAAAAAACCTTGAAATGGGCGCTTTCGAAAATAGACAAGAAACCGGAGTCATGCATGCCTGCCTTGATTCCTTGTCGTTATGACTGGGGTTCTGGGACTCCGGACTCTCGGACTCTACCCTGTAAGTAGCAGTACATACGCAGACCATGAAGGGTTTAGCAATTATCATTTCTAGACATGCAGCAACAGAGTGGACCAGAATACTCCGGAGATGCAGCCTTGAAGATCACCTGGCAGGTCCTCCTCCTTCTTTTTGATTCCCTCCAGGTTCCTGTAGTGACTACTACTAGTACGTACTAACTGGGCAACGCCAGTCATACGCAACCCATGTGCGGGATGAGAGCAAGGAGATAGGCAGGCGCTGAAAAGCTACCTACGGAGGATGTAGCTTTTTTTTTTATCTCTTACCCTGGGCAAGTGGGGAATAGCAGTTCCAGACTTCACCGCCGAACTTTCCCAAGATGTGTGGGATTGATGAAAGCTGAGCGTTTCGACTACCTAATCGATAGGTAGATTGGCGAATAGCGAATCCTCCGAGGAATTGAGTGAGCGCAGTCCATATCAAAGTTTTTTTCAACTACTCCTACTACTCCCACTAGAGTACTAGTACTACGTACTCCGTAGTCTGTCGCAACATGCAGTAGTGAAATCGTGCGATCGGGAGGCGAAATCAGAGCGGCGACCGTACGGTATTCTCTGTATTGTCGTACAGTCAAACCTCTTCTTATCCATGGGACCCGTCGGGTTGGGGTGCGCTGAGTGGTCTGTTGGGGGATCGTCCCACCGTCCCAGACCGTTCGATCGCCTTTTTTTAAGTTGGAGAGTCTCCAAGCTAGTGTAATTACCGCTATGTAAAATACTACTACGACATTTTCATCATTCGCATCAGTAACATCATCATCATCATCGCTTGCTTACTACTGATATCACTTCTGCTTTGATCTTATAACATACTTGTCGCTGGTTCCCTGCTTTCCCTGCTCCTTGGGACGGGTATGGCGGCAAGACCTAGTACTATAGAAGTATTCGTAGTGGCTGTGGTCTTGAACTTTACCCCGTTTTCAGTATCCAAGAATGCATGAAAGAAACTTTCTGAACGAACACATCTAAATTTCATATATACCTTAAGTTGTAGAAATAAAACTTATTTTTCCTCCCCATGCATCCTTGAAAGTTAGTTGAACGGGGATAGGAAAAAACTTTTTTGAGGGGTCTATGCGAAGGTGGATATTTTCCCCCTTCTCGAGCTTTCGGGAAAGTCGAAAATTTCCTTGCCTTCGGTCTGATCGTCTCCGGGCCCGTCTTATCAATACTATCAATGCATGCATGGGGTCATCTAAAACTTACGGACAGATTTTAGTTTCGTATATTAAATAGTAACGTAACTCCAATATTATTAAATGATTATAATTTATTATTATCATCATCATATTATATTATTATTATTATTACTATCTTCTCATCCATACCACCACCTATATATCGTTCCTCAGGGTTTTACTGCCTCTCATCTTCTCTTTTTTCCCCCCCCCTTCTTCTCTTCCCCTCCCCCTTCATGCTCTGGAATCTTCATCCTTCACCGTCTCTTGTAAATACCTTTTTAGTCTTTTTATCGTCCTAATTTCCAAAACCTTATCTCTCTCCCTCTCCATCGTCTTCCCCAGCTTCATAACAGCTTAACTCTCTTCTCATCCCCCGTCGTCCCCTATCGATTCCGTTTAACACGCTAGATGTCGAATGCTCAAGGTATGCTGAATCCGGTTATGCTGTTCTACTACAATTATAATACCGGCGACTTCTTCTCCTGCTTGAAATTGAATCGTTCCATATGTACTTTGCTACCCCCCCCCCTCCTCTCTGTGACCAGCCTTGAGTTGTGATACCTACACCTTGGCCACTTTCGATTTGCCTCCCAACGCACCTTCTGTATTTCGTCGTTTCCTTTCTATAGCCTGGATCACAGACCTGCGTTCGTTTCTTGGGGTATCTAGAGTCCCCGAATCGTCATCTGCATCTCTATTTGCCCGAGCCCTGCATTGCATGTTATTTGTGAGCTTGCTAGTTCTTCCGCCACCACCCGAGAGTTCCCGTCCAATACCTTCCTTTGTTGCTCAATGCGCCACTGACTCAAGAGGATAAGGGCATATTTACAGACGAACTTCCCCCATGTTTTAATCTTCTAATCGGCCCATACTCCCGTCGGATTGCGAACAAAGAGTACTCGTCCTGTCTCTCCAATTGACTTCGCTTTCCCGTCGCCCACTTCTTGTGTTCCTCTGCACAAGACCGGCCGGATGCCATACACTGCGCCGTTGAAGACGACGCCTTCTGCACAACACATTGAACACTCTGATCCTAGCACCCCTCCCTCTCCAGGCTCGCCCACCGTGACGGATACTCATGGAGCCACGACTCTGAACCTCCCTCACTCATATTCATCCACCTCCTATGTCCGCCGACACCGTCGGTGCTCATCTAGCAGCAAGTCGTTTGTTTTCCCTGCACAAGATAATAACTGGGACTCAAGCCCTATCATTGCTCTCGATTCATATGCTAGTATCAGACAGTCTCCGCCTCCTGTAAGCGAGGGCCCCATTCCTCCGGGGGCCCTTCTATCCCCTCCAGAATCTGGGCAAAATTCCAGTGATGAAGAGTCAGCACATCGTCCAAGGGAGGAGCTCCATCTGGAGGAATTGGAGGCAGCTGTCAGGTCAATTGAGCAGAGGCGGATGTCTTCACCAGAGAGGCGCCCGCTGGAGAGCAGGCCGACAATGAGTGGGAGGTCCGTAAGCCCCAATTCTGGGAGGCTATCTCGTCCAACTCTTACTAGAGATAACCGCAAAGTTTCACACTCGAGATCATTTGTCGAAAGTTCGATCAGCCGAAAGCGAGATGAAGCCCTCACAAGTTCCCCGGAAGAGAGTGATAGGGATGACGAGCCTAAACCGAAACACCCAATGGTACGCAAGAAGTCAGGAGAGCTTGTTAGGCCAGCTTTGCGTCCACCTTCATCTAGAAGACGCCCCTCTAGCATGCCTGGTACTCCGACTTTTTCCAAGGCGGTCCATTTTGACGCCCAACTGGAACATATCCGTCATTTCTTGCAGTTAGACAAGCCTCAGGCTGTGAGTGCTGGCTCTTCGCCCGTAGAGGATCTCAATGCCGACGGGGAATATCCCTTTAACAGTGAGCCCTCAGATTTGCCACAGTTTGAGTGGGAACTTCATCTCTCTAACTTTCCCCGACATCCGGCTCCCTCCAATACTCATCACCGTGTTCGTTTGGAACGCTTGTATCTCTCTCAAGACAAAGGTTCTCTTGTTGGTACGGTTGTGGTAGCCAACATTGCTTACCATAAGCATGTTGCTGCCCGCTTTACTTTCGACAATTGGAAAACTACTTCCGAAGTAACGGCCGAATATAAGCACGATGCTCAATGGAACCAAGCCCACGATGGCTACGATCAGTTCTCATTTAGTATCAGGCTGGATGAGCAGACAAATCTGGAAAAGAAAACGATGTTTGTCTGCGTGCGATATAATGTCGATGGGCAGGAATTCTGGGATAATAACGGCCATAGGAATTACCAGGTTAATTTTACCAAGGTTTCAAGGCCGAAACCTAGAAACCAAGGAATCCCGAACGCCCGGCCCCGCATCAACCTACCTAGGAGTAGGAGTTCTACCGGCTTAGCCAGTCGTCACTCAATGCCATCGTCCCTCAAGGATTTCTCCGATATGCATCGCTACATATCATTTGGTCCTCCAAAAAATGATCGAAAGGACAAACCTGAGGATGACGTCTACATGACCCACGATGCTGAAGCACCAGTTCCTATTCGCCGTGATAAACAGTCCCATCAAATATTCGGAAATCGGTACGATTTTGAGTCTTCATTATCTGCCGCTATGCGCTCAAAGCCAGAACACGATCGTACCACCTTAGCCGCTCGGGCTAAGTCAGAAATTCCTACGTCTCGGTCTCACTCTCAGGACCTCACTGGCGGTAGTGGCTGGAGGGCGGCTTCGCCTTCAGCACAGCAGAACAAACCTCAGAGTGAGGAGTCCGAGCATGAGAAGCCCTCATCACTTGCATCAGGCAAACCAAATCGTGAATCTTCGGTGTACAAAGAGCTCGTTGATCGGTACTGCTTCTACGGATCGCCGAATTTGTCGCCAAACCCTTCTCCTCACCTGAGATTGACTGAGTCCGGATCGTCAAATAATCCCAGCTCTTCGAGCTCGCCATCATCATCATCGCCGGGTACATACTCGCCAAAGGAAACGACCGATGTTTCTCAAACCATTTCGGGGACCCCACCTACCATCGGATACAAGTACTTCGAGCCCATGCAGGACAATTTTCTGAAAGAAACGCATACGCCAGCGATTATACGTGGTTGATTGATTCCCCAGTATATTCCGCGTGTTTTTTAATCTCATATTCGGCCAGTCTTCTTTTTTATGGACTTTCGAGTTTTATGAGAGAGCCTGGTTTTTCTGAACTCTATCCTGGGTCTAGAGTCTAGACTAGGTTGGTTCGAAGCCTTCTCTCCGCCCATTTATCGGCGCGGATATCTGCAACATTGAACGGGACTCTCCCTTATTGGGGTAGATTGTTATTTTTCCTTCTTTTCATTCTTATTCTTGTACCGCTCTTCTTTTCTTTCCCGAGCCTAGAGTGTTGACTTCTGCGATGTGCAATAAACCGCGAGGTTGGTCCTCTTTGCTTGCGTGTATTGTTTATTTGATGTCCGTTGAAGTGGCCTGCAACGTATGGGACACTTTATGTCTAGTTGCAGTCTGTGCCCCTTCACCTGGTGGGAATTTGTGCCGCTATCATGATGTTACGTGTTTTTCCTTCGTGTCTTGCTCTGTTTTATTTTTCCTCCATACCTCTTTTTCCCTCACTTTTCTCTCGTGATGGGGACACTGTCTGCGAGTCTACTCGCCCGCATTTGGCGCACATTGTATGGGGAATCAGCGTCAAGCTGGAAAAGTAAAGCTCTTTTCATATTTATTCTGTCAATTTCTATGCATGGCGTTGGGGGTTCTTTCTTTGTCTTGATGACTTCTAGTTCACTGACGAGTCTCAAAGTTGTATTTATTGATTCATTTCTGAGGAGTTTTGGGATGATATTGAGGGCGGTGGTGGAACCCAGCCCACATGACAACGACAGAATCAATCAGGATCAAACAGTCCTAAACTAAGACATCTCCATTTCTTTAAGAGGATTTACTTGTAGGAACAACTGTAGGGACATGTAACATGCAGACCTGTTTTTCTCGTTGGAGTGCGACCATGGGTTTGTAGTTAGGATAAGGACCAAGGTACAGAGGTAAGGGCCAAGGCATACCTAGTGATAAGTCCCAACAGGGATACTTTTATAAGGGTCATTAAATCCTTGGATGCTTAAGCCTTGCAGTGCTATAAACAAGCAGATTTATTATTCAAAAGAACTGGGAGCGACTCAGAGTAAGGACTCCTATCTTTCTTTGTAGTTCGATGGAGATGGGTATACCACGTGACGGCTACCCGCGCCAACGCCCCGCCTATGATTCCCACTGGACGGCACCCATTCAAAAAGCCGCCCAAAACACCTCCTGGAAATCAGCCGTTCATAACGCCCTTTTTCTCTGTCCCCACCCGCCAATCAGCACTTGACGTTGCTTTTTGACTCCGAGTCCTGCCTGGAATTGATCCTCCTCAGGCTTAGTCATTCAGGACAAGGGAAATACCCCCAAAAATCACCCTGTCGCCTACCGCCCACCTATTTAAACGAGTTGTCCCTCTTCCATCAACTCTTCCTTTTCCTAATTGATCTTCTTCTTTTTCTTCCCCCTCTTTTCCCGCCAAACCCTCCCGTTTCATCTTGACCACAACTTCATCGGATATATCCCGGTTTCCATCGATTTTTCATCCTCAATCATCTCTTTAGTCCTTCTTAATACATATTCATCATGTCTGGACGTAAGTATTATAAAATATCCTTCGCATGCGTTGCTTTTTTCAGTGCCTGTTGCCGTTTTGGATGGGCGGATGTTGGACGACTATGATGCATCGTGGGTGCACGTGACATCGTTCGATACCTCAGGCTCCCAACCCAACCCCAACCCCAACATCACTTCACTTTGTTGTTCAAGCCTCAGCAAACAGCCCCATAGCTAACAAAATTAACAGGTGGAAAGGGTGGCAAGGGCCTTGGAAAGGGTGGCGCCAAGCGTCATCGTAAGATCTTGCGCGACAACATCCAGGGTATCACCAAGCCCGCTATTCGTCGTCTTGCCCGCCGTGGTGGTGTCAAGCGTATCTCTGCCATGATCTACGAGGAGACCCGTGGTGTCCTCAAGTCCTTCCTCGAGTCCGTTATCCGTGACGCCGTCACCTACACCGAGCACGCCAAGCGCAAGACCGTCACCTCGCTGGATGTTGTCTACGCCCTCAAGCGCCAGGGCCGTACCCTCTACGGTTTCGGTGGCTAGATCGTTGCGCTGCTGCCTTTCTTTCTTTGTTTCTTTCTCGCCTCCGTTTTGCGCGTTGGTTTCGCCACTTCATCGTTCTGGTCTGCTCGTCTTGGCATGTCCGTCATGAGGCCCGGGGGGTCGGTCGGTGGATGGGAGGCTTTCACCAAGTGCTCTACGGTGCGATACTTTGTTTTAACGTCTATTTCCAATTTTCACGAGGTTTACAAATCCGTCTTCTTTTTTGATTCTACTTGCCAATGGGTACACGGGGTTCGGAAGGGTAGGGTTTGGTCATTTTGTTATGTTTCGATTGGTATTTGGATGGTACACAAATATAATGGAAGGGATTCCCTTTGGAAAATATTGCTTATCCAATGATCCAGCTGTCTGTTTCCGGGACATATGGACTTGGTTGATTACTAGCAATCGATATTGGCTTCCCTACTATGCTTCTTGCCCTTATTGTATTGTAGGATACTTCTCAGTAAACCTAGTAGTAACTTCCCCGATATGTAAAGCTCATATTAGTGACAGGGCATGTTGAGTGCATTTTGCTCATCTCCCCTCGGCGCGCTATTATCGCTAACATCGCCATCTGTCGCTAAAAGGGTGCCGGAGGACTACAAACCTCCAGGCAGGAGGAAATACGTCATGTTTGGCCTTCTGAAGTCCCGTGCAACTCCAGTTGCCATTCAAATTATCCTGACTATCAGCGCGCCTGATCCCACATCCACAGTCTATTTTCCACCCACAAAAAAATCATCTTTTAAGTTACAGAGCAGCTGAGCTTCATCTACGGTGAAAGTATAACCATTAATTCATGGACTGTCATCATATTCTTCATATCTATTCTCATTCATCATCTTGACCAGACTCCAAGTATCCCAAAGGTACATGCAACGAACGCCAATCCAGGTCGAAAAGTGTCATTTCACATCACATTAATAACATCAAAGTATAAGTGGAGAGCTTGTTGTTGATGCAGAGGTCGAAGTGGAACGTATGGAATACTGGCTTTTTCGCCTTTCCCCAGCGGACTTCCTTCGAGTTCCACTAGCACTGGGGGGAGTTAGGCTTTGCTCAACAACTCCAAGGGGTGTCAAAGACACCCTCTTATTGCCCGGCCTCTTCTTTAATGCGACAGCTCTGGATAGAGGGCTTTCTTCTTCGCCATTGCCACTGCCAAAGGGGTCCTCAGAGCCCAGTGCAGCGCCCAGGCGTCTTCCTGAAGATGGATTATCTGTTTTATCCGTCACATTCTTCTCTGACTTTCCTGCGCTCTTTTCAGGAGTGGCGGGCGGTTGAGTATTTAATCTCGGAGTCTGCTTTAGTATAGACTTGTTTCTTGGGCTTCGAGAGATCGCTTTGGTCCTAGGTTCAGCAGGCTTGTCGAATGATACATGCTGACACGCAGTGCAACCTAAAATTACCAAGAGGGCCAAGTCCGCAAGCCATACAGCCCACCCGTTCATCATACTTTGCATGAGGACGGAGTACAGCTGTCGGATGAACATCAAGACCAAGGTCGGTGTGAGGCCGGAAATACCCTTCACAAATTTGATTGGCGGACCAATGAATTCCACGTACGGTTGACAGGTATCTTCGTTCCCCTGACATAGTTTCTGGAGACACTGTCGTGTCCAAATCCATGGAATGGTCTTTCGGCAGATATATTCAAACCTATCCTCGGGTGTTGGCTCAGCCCATAACTTCCACCCTGTTCGCAAGCAATCCTGGCAGGCAGGGACTTGTGGGTCTCTATTAACGCATTCGTCCGCTCCACAAATGAAGTGCGGTGACCCCGATAGCCTGAATCTCTCGAGTCGATCCTTCCAGAAATCGCTCAGGATATTCTCCTCGTCGTAAGGATCCTCAAATATCAGCCATTTTGACCAGAATTTGAGGATTTCCTGCCCGGTCTGCGAGCTCCCCCAGAAGTACTCGACGTGCTTAATTTCGCAGATGCAATTCGCATCGCACTTCAAGTTTATAAGCTCGCCTTGGGCCAATCTTTCAAGTCGGACGTATTGTTTAATATCCACATCGGGTACCTTTTGGGATTCCCAATCCAACAGCTTACATTTCTTTTGGTGTCCCTTTGCCCTTGTTTCTGTCCTGATTGCTGAACCGATTTTATAGCAAGGGCTTTTGTTTTCCGGGTCAGAGAATATATAGGCGTAGCCCTGCTTATCGGAGAAGTCTTCCTTTTCTAATATCCCTTTGATATTGGCGATGATATCTCCAATTGGGAGTTTGCCAGGTGTGAATGAGGGCTCGTGCTTCTCGTCCGACTCCTGAAACGGTTCTTCGTCTTTTATAGAAGGACTTTCTCTTGTGGTATCTGGTCGTGATCCCTCGGCCGGTAACTGGCCTTCAGGCTCGTCATCTGAGATTTCAATAATCTCTGCGTTTTCGGGAATATTGAACGATGGGCTTGTCCTTGGTGTTTGGCGAGATTGGGTAGGGGAGGCTTTTGGCGGCGTTTCTGAGTCTTCATCATGATCACCGTTTCGACTAATTTCCGGATTCGTCGGTTCCTTGGCTATATTGCTTCGTCGTCTGGGCCTTGAGATATCTAACACAAGGTACGATACATCGAGCAACGGGAGGGTGGATTGTGGGGAAGTGGCGACCTGGGCAGTGGCCATCTTTAGGCTCTCTCTCCTTTTGACTGGTTGGCTATGCAATTGGAAATTCGGGATAATTGAATTGATGGATGTTGCCACAACAACAATGCGGGCCGAGCCGAGCTTGAAATACCGCGAGCATATCAGCTCGCAGACCGGAAATCGAGCTCTGTCTAGCCCAAAGGAGGTCATCGATGGCGGTGCAATTGCAAATATGGCTGTGTTCCTTGACGCTTTACCCGTTCGTCTCTGCGGCGTAGTGAGCGTGCATAGAATGTGGCCTAGAATAGAACCCTAATCTCCTCGCCCTCCCGACCCCCGTGGCTAAATTAAGGAGGCTGGGAATGGTAACATCGTGCCTCCGATAAACCATGGTGTACCTAGCTAACCTGCATTAGTCCAGATGCTGAATGCTTGAGAGCATTACCTCGAGCAGTTAGGTCTGAGAGGCCGGTTCTTTCAGCGCTCGCGATATCTTGACCCCTGCAGCACGTATTACCATTTAGATGTGACAACGCGCCAGGTATAGATTAATCTTTCCTCTTTGCGTATCCACTCGATGTGTGATTTGTGAGTCACGGCACGGTCTCATACGTGCGCCCATAGTGGCTTGTGTGCTTGCTATCTTGCTCATTTTCGAGGCATATCAGACTCCATTATGTACTCGAATGTCTTCGAGAACAGCCTGCTAGGCTTCAAGAACTGAGTCTCCAACGATATCTCGGGCTTTTATGAGTACGGCGTGGTATTATGGGAGCTCTATAACACTAGTTACATAGGTATGCTTCCATATGTACACATGTCAGATGAAAAGTAACTTAAACTCACTAACAGATTATTTGGACACTGGAAGGGTCCTAACCGCTTTTGGATAGGATGGCCATCCAGCTTAATGCTGATGATCATCTTCTAGGCGAATTTCGCCCTGTCTTGAATAAGCGATGGCCACTCTGGGAGCATGAAGTCTTAATCTCTCCTGGTGAGCGCGTTTTCCAAGAGTTTCTACCATAGGTACGATCCCAGGTGTCAAAATTTCATTAATACCATGCTTGATCACTGTACAAATGAGCTAGAAAATAGAAATCTTTCATGTTGTCAGTCTGACATTCACCACCTATGTCATCCTAGCCATTATCTATACCTCACTCCCTTCCACCGCACATTATTCTTCTCATATCCCACATCACGGCCAAATCCCCAGTTTTGCTTCTCTATCAAAGTATATTATTACAGACTCACCATATACTGTCGATGGACAGAGTATCCTTTAAAATGAAGATAACGATAGTCTTTACCTAGCCTTTTCTACTAGACATGAGGACGCCGAGCCCACAGCCCCCGAACAAAAGCTTGTCTTACACACCACGGGCCCGCTATATGAGTTAAGTACTTGTTCTGGACAGACATAACCGCCCTCCTATGCACTTAGATCCAGTAGTTGATTGATAGGCCCTCGTGGATTATGTTATTTGGCTAATTAAACACATTTTCAGCTCGCTTCATGTCTCATTGGCAACAGCACGAAAGGAGCCTGCTCGATGTTAGAGTTGAGGAAGAGTAGGGATTTTATACACTTAAACGAGGAAGATGATAAACCGTTGCAACTCCACCTGCCAACCTGCTATGATGGAGCATTGCCGCTTATGGATAGTAGATTGCCTAGTGTATGTCTGTCTAAGGGATGAGAGCATTCTACTCCATGCGTAGTATCTCATACATTGTTGTAACAGGCTTCGATGGCAGTAAATCGTCAACGAGAGGGGAGAGGATAAGTTACCAGCCAGACACCGGGTCTTTGATTTTGGATTTCTACAGCCAAGACCTGTGTAGATGGTTCACTAGTGAAATACATGAAGAGACTTATTGTTGTCCGTGACGGGAAATAATTTGAAGTAAGAGACTGTTAGATGAAGATGTTTCCAAGGATTGCCGTCTGTGTCATAGACTCTAATGCGGTTTCTTATGTTTTTGCTCAAGAAGTCTCGGTAGATCTTGATGCCAAGACGAAAACAGGACAGACTTGTGCTGTACTCAGTTTAATATGTCGCTGAGGAGGGGAACTAATGCTCAATTGTGTGTCCTTGTTGTAGCACAGCTCAGGGTAAGCATAAGCATTGCCAGCGCATACTGTAGATACAGTTGTATGAGGTGCAGACTGAGTTGGTCTTGAGTTTTGTTGGGTTGAGTATTTTCCTTTTCAAGAGCGGGAATATATGATTGACTAAATGCCCGACGTCAGTCCCTAGTCGACAAGGCCGATGAACTCCAATTCGTGATGGGTCCTGCGATGTCATGTCATGCCAAAGCGCTGGTCCTGCACGAACTGTGGAGATTCACAGTTGGCAGTTCGGAACTCGTGACTTCAGGATCAGCCTCGCAACCACGGGCAGTCAGCCTTATGCTGCGCCACACCGCATCCAGCAGATTCTATTGGCTATAAGTTGCAGTTCCATGCTGCAGACCCCGCTGCACTAAGCCTCTTGCAGTAAGGTATTGCGTAACGGCCAAGAACGACCCCTCGCGCTATTAATAAGTCGGCAGTCGGTAATTTTCAGAGGCAACCTTGAAAGTTGCATCATCGCTACATAAATAAGTGTCACCGTCAACTTCCTCTTCCCTTCTCTCCAATTCAGACATTCTATCTGTCATCTTTACTTTTTGACGATGTCTTATCAGTATCCAAACCGTACGTTGCCCTTTCGACTATCAGGAGATGTTTCTCGATACTAACCCCACGGCTTCTAGAACAATATCCCCCGCAGCAGGGCTACTACTCGGGGCCTCCCCCTCCTAATCAGGGCCAGTATAACTACAATCGCCCGCCCGCGCCTCCTCCAAATCAGCCAAGCTATGGGCATCCTGGGACTTATCACCCCCCACCACCAGGTCCTCCACCAGGGCCATACGGTGCACCACCACCATCACAAGGTTACTCTGCCTATCCTCCAGCTGGTCCAGGATATGCCCCTCCTTCTGGATCTGCTCCCCAACATGGAGGATATCATGCACCGCCAGGTCCTCCGCCACAACAGCAACAACAACAACCGGGACCCTACGGCAACTACCCACCTCAACAGGGATCATTAGCGCCCCCACCCCCATCTGCGCCGTCGCTAGGCTATGTCGCTGGCCAGACAGCACCGGGGGATTTCCGCCGTGAAGCTGATGCCCTCCGTAAAGCCATGAAGGGATTCGGAACGGATGAGAAAGCGCTCATCCAAGTCCTCAGCAAACTTGACCCGCTCCAAGTGGCCGCCGTCCGAGCAACATACACATCCCACATCCGCCGCGACCTCCACCACGACATCAAATCCGAAACAAGCGGGTACTTCCGCCAGGGCCTCCTCGCCGTGGTCGACGGCCCTCTCCAGCACGACACCGCCTCCGCCCGCGAAGCAGTCCAGGGCATCGGCACAAAGGAGTGGCTCCTCAACGAGGTTCTCCTCGGCCGCACAAACGCCGACCTAGACGCCATCAAGACCGCCTACGAACGCACCTACCGCCGCTCCCTCCAAAAGGACGTCGAAGACGACCTCTCCTTCAAAACCCGCACCCTCTTCACCCTCGTCCTCCGCGCCGCCCGCCACAACGAATCCGCCCCAATCGACTACCGCGCCATCCAGACCGAGGCGCAGACAGTCCACGGCGCCACAGCCGCCCGCATCGTCAACAACGCCGACGAAGTCTGCAGCCTCTTCGCCCGCAGCTCCGACGCCGAACTGCGCGCCCTCAACCAGGCCTTTAGCGAGCGCTACCACATCTCCCTGGAGACGCACATCGAGAAGGAATTCTCGGGCCACATGAAAGACGCGCTGTTGTATATGCTCCGCTCGGCGCTGGATCCCGCAATGCGCGATGCCGTCCTCCTCGAGGAGAGTATGAAGGGTATGGGGACCAAGGATGAGAGGCTGGTTGTTCGCGTTGTGCGTCTGCACTGGAATCGTCAGTATCTCGACCAGGTCAAACGGGCCTATCAGTTCCGCTATAAGCAGGATTTGATTACTCGGGTGCGTGGCGAGACAAGTGGGGATTACCAGAGGTTGATGGTGGCTTTGTTAGAGTAGTGTCGGATTTCCTCCTTCCTTTTTTTTTTCTACCACCCTTCTAGCTTATGATATGCTTTTCTTCGAGTGTGGTCCTTTTTATACTTTTTTTTCTTTGTTGTTTCTTTTTGTTATGTGGAGGTTGTTTGTCCTTTTTTTGTGATACCATGACTGTACTAGTATAACTACTCGGGATGGCCTGCGAGTCGAAATTATCTTATGGTTATGATTAGGTATGGTTCTGCTATGAATGCACTCGGCTATTTTTAATGAGAAACTGCTACCTAAGCTCATTATTGGAAAAGGTTTCTGTCATTATATCGTATTGTCATAATCACATCATACTCAGCGGCAGTCACACTTATCAAACATAAAAGTAACTTGTAGAAAATAAAAGGTAACAATAAATAAGATGCACCCAATGCATGCATGCAATCGAAAAGTAAAAAAGGGAGGAAAGAGATAACATCACTAAACAATCTCCCCTACAACCTTCACATGTGAGCCCGGGAAAAGTCCTGTCATCCCTGCATAACAACCCCAGTACCAATCATCGTTGATATTCTCTGCCTCGGTGATATCAGCACCCCGGGGAAACATCAGTTCATCTTGCACCGTGTCTTCAGGGTACCAGGACCATTGGGCATGGACAATGAGACCGATACCCCCGTCTGGAGGGAAGCGACGAGCAGAAGTTGATGTGGTGGGACTTGGATTCTGTCCCGGATTCGGGCCGGACGGGGTGGTGCTGGGGTCTGAATTTGATATACGCTCGCGCTCGCGCTCTCGCTCGGCGAGGTACGAAGAACGAATGCGTGACGCCTTCTTCCGTCGCTCGGAGCCTTCTTTCCAGCTCCAGTCGCCAGTTCCGGTTTTAGGGGAAGAGACTCCGCCTGCGTTGGATGTTGACATGGGTGCTGTGGAGGTTGGCGGGAGGTGCTTGTCTTTCAGGGCGTGCCCACCAACTAAATCCCGGACGATGACCCGTCGTTGTCCCTCCGGGTGGTCTTCAAAACCTACCACAACCATTCGGTGGCCCTTGGTACAGCGGCGCCAACCGTTGTGGCCGTCTTCCTTGCGGATTTTGGACGATGCTACAAGCCTCAGGTAACAGTTTGAGCAAATATCGTAGTCGCCCCCATTGCATCGGAGACAGTGGAATCGGAGGGAGGAAGCTGGGATTGGACAGGTACAGACATCGCATTTCGTGGAGAAGGAAAGGATCTTGAACGTTTCAGTGGCATCTTCGCTGTTAGATGATCGATCGGAAGACACGCGACAGCTGCTGGGTCCCACACGGCAGATAGGTAGAAGCGCATGCGTGCAACATTTACCTTGATTGACACATCTATTACAGAAACCCCAATCTCCTTCGTTACATTGGTTGCATTTCCAGAAGCAATCGTTCGCAGTGGACTGACAGCTGTCGCAGAAAAGTCCCTGCTGTAATCTGTCCGCGGGGTCATCGCTTGTCATCTCCCTGCCATCCCGTACAATTCGACGCGCCGTCTCGGATGGACGAGAATATTTGAAGGATTGCAAGACATGCTGAGGTTCTTGTGATTGACTTGGTTGACCAGTCGATGATGCCCGCATCCGCTCAAAACTAACCTCTGCAGATGCCCCAAACCCCTTCCAATCAAGGCATCCGCGGCCTAAACGATAACATCTCAGACATAGGTGGTAGTTTCCGTCTTTACATTGGGTGCAAGCTTTATGCAAACTATACTGGATATTTGGTTTGTCGCAGCGGTCGCACGATATTGATGGCTCCGGATAGCTGTTCGTAGGCTGTGACGACGCATTGGAGCGGGATGACGATGGTCGGGAGCGTCCTTCCTGTCTGGCAGGACCCCCGACTTCCGCCAAGGTTGAACTGGCTGTAGATAATTCCGATGTACCATTTCGAGAACGAAGGGAGGTCGGGGTCTCTACAGACGTCCGTGTTGTAGATGTCGTGGCTCTTGGAGAACCAGTTGAAGATCGCGTACGAGTGTGGCTAAACGCCCTATCTCCGGCTCCCTCGATCATTATATTGGGGATTCTATGTTCAGATGAGGTCGCACGACGCGATCGTGGTGTAGAAGAATCTATTGTTTGTGAACGCGAGTGCGAGTTGCGTGGCCGGTCTGGTATTATATCGCTCGATGATCTCCCTGTCAAACCTAAAGTGACATCTGACGATGAGGTTGGATTAACAGGTATTGGAGATGTCCTCCGCCGACGATAGGTTCCAGTCTCGGACAGGCGTCTTTGATGGTTTGAGTTTCCTGATTGTGCGACAGGAGGGACAAGTAAGGAGGGTCTTGGGCCAGAAGGATTTCTGGCAGCCCCCTGGGAAGCCTGGGAAGAAGCTGTTGTTTGTGGTCTTTGTAAGGATTGCGATCTTGTCTCACCACGTCTCTGTGGTAGTGGTGGCTCCGTAGTCTCCTGGCGTTGTTGAGAACGCGAACGCAACCTATGTCTCCGGCGATATGCATCAGCAATGCGCTCACTAAGTTCCTCCTCTTGTCCAGGTCCTAGGTTCTCCAAGTCTATATCATCGAGCAACCCTTCTTCGAAGATCTGTCGCAGAATTTCCTCCTCCATAGTTTCCGTATCTGATAAGCTCAACAAAGACCGGAGACTTGATTGATGTTCAACCCTCCTCGTGTGGTCCGTGGAATTCTCGAGAGTCCCTGTTAGTCCCTGTCGAGCTGCTCGCTGCCGACGTGCCATACGTTCTTCCTCCCGTCGCCTGCTGGAGCGCCCATCTTCCCTTTGTCCATCAGAATCCGCAGTATCGTTCCGGCGAGTGCGTGAAGACTGTTCCGCCCGGCGGGCTGTCGTTCTCGGTCGAGTCCTGCTTTCCTGCAGACTCAGTTGGCGAACCTCCTCTAATAAACTTCGGCTGTCTTCGTCCGACTCTGTAGAACTGTTTCCCGGCGAGGCCAGTGAAGGAAACACCGAATCTCCCGGCTTGTATCGTTGCCCAATCTCTGCTTTCTCCGACTCCGGCCTGACACGATCAGGATTTGCAGTCAATACCATATCCAGGAGCGTGGTGACTGTGGCATTGGGCCGTGTTTCGCGGACGTTTGCACGACATGAGGGGCACGTATATCGAACGGCGGAAGGAGAAGACGGTCTACGGGATGCCTGTGTATAGAACCATTCCTTCAAGCATGAACCGCAAAATGTATGAAGACAGTCGAGGAGGGTGAGAGGTTGGTAGAGCAGCTCTGTGCAGATCTGAAACATCAATCAGCCAAGCATTACAACGTTTTCAGATGCCACAAATTCGATTTTTATCAGCATCGTGATATAACCAGACAAGGTTATTCTCTCTTTTATCTCTCTTCTTCTTTAAAAGAAATTTCCGATGGTAATAGCAGAGGGGCTGCAAGGGGCAGTCATCAGCGCGAGGTACCAAGATCTGCGATTTGTTCCCCGCGCTGGATGCTGATCCATTCTTCGGGCAGTAACAGAGATAAACCCACCGAACACGTCAGTTCTTTTTCGAGATCCCCCAAGCCAGGACCGGCGCGCGGCTCCGTCGACATGGAGAAGCTGTGCTGCAGAAGTGTGAACACAGTGGATAGGAGAAGTAGGAGAAGGAGAAGATGAAGAGTGAAACCGTGGTTGGTGTCGGGAGAGATCGACTTGGCCCACGGATCAAGTGAGTTTGGGTCCACAGCCTCAGCCTGAATACGCTCTCGTACTACTGACTAGGACTGGGGGAATTATTGGAAGCACTCATTATTCAGACTAACATAAGAGCTAAATGGGGTATGTTAGATTCGATGATCTTTGAGGACTGAAATACCACAGACTAATTTCTGCAGGTTCAGTTGTACAGCCGCATGAGGTTCCCGGATTCTATATATAAATATCGTGAAGAACAATGACATTGCAGACAGAGCTTCCCAAGAACAGCCTGTCAAACAAAACTCAATCGTCTTCTTTCTTTGTTTATTTCGTCGTCTTTATCCACAATCCAAAAGCCATTATTCCACTCAAGCAGCAGGAAATCGTGGTCATCACCTAGCATGGAGACAGAGTCTAGCCATCCCATTTATTATCAGTAACGCCAATCGAGTCATAGGAGTTGACATTTACTGGCAAGTACAGTGATGCAATTGTAATGTAATTATAGTGATGAGCTTACAATATTGCTGGGAGGCATATTCACCAGCCTCCAGTGAAAGAGATAGAGACTCTTTTTGCCAGACCAGCTATAATAGTAGCGGATGAAAGGACAATAGATTCTTTTGTGAATAAAGCCTTTAAATCTCTTCAGCGTTCTTTTGCTGCAGAAGTATTACTGGAACTTAATCAATCTGCAGTGCCGGCTTTTTTCTTTGGCTATATTTATTTCTTTTATAGGTGTTGGGTTCAAACACGTAGCCCAGTCTTGACGTTTCCCCATTGCCCCAACGAGATACGACTTGTAGACTCGCAGAATCCGTATTGTCACCTCCTTAATCCAGTGATCGCGGTGTTTGGTCTACTGGATATATTCTCAGTGACATCAGCGGAAGTGTGCTGTCTTGTGTTGCCATAACTGGATCTATCTGGATCTCCTTTAGAGCTTTCTTTGCGTGCTTTGACTCGTGTTGTGGTCGACTGTATTTCGTTCCTGCATCGTTGTAATATCAGTAAGTTGTGTGTAGAGGATAAGATCAAAGAGGGGGAAAAATCAAAAGAAGATATAGAAGCTTACCAAGTAGTCCCTGGGGTGAAGTTAGAAGATCTAAGCACAAGAAGGATGGACTGTAAATTCAGTATAAAATGGTGTAACGGGTGAAATCATGATAATCTGATATTATTTGTTATAACATGCTCAATGTTCCTAGTGAAGAAATATTATCTTTAATATAGCCACTCTGATATAAGGAGTGTTAATATAGAGAACTCCCATCAATATTCATTATAGTTCATATCAGACATGTACATTATAACTCCCTATGAATCAGAAACGAGTTCAAGCCTTGTCATACTTGTCTTTCTCCCAGAACCAGTGATACAGACGCCTCCGCTCTCGAGCTTCATCTTCGACGTAATCCCCCACAAGCTCCGCAGTATCATTAGAGGCTAGAAGATCTATGTCAATAGGGTTCGTGGTGGAGGTCATATCAACCGCCACATTGCCACTATGACTATCCAAAGCCTCTTCTGTACCGCTCTTAGCCCTCTCTACCAGACCTTTGGCGCCCTCTCGAGCAGCTTCTGCGTATTCTTCCACCCGTTCACGAGCCCGATCAAGAAGTTCCTCGGGCGTCGGGTATCGCCTCCCGATAATCAGAAGGAGGTAATAGCCACGGACAATCGCAGAGTACACCGCGTCTTTCATGAGCATAGTGAACCCATGAGAGAAGAATCCCTTGAGCATTTCAACTGAGAGGCCAGCATATAGTGCAGCGAATCCCTCTGTCCGAGCAATAGTGATAACGTTCGAGACTATTGACGGCATTAGGAAGATTTCGTCCGAGTCGCCACCATTGCTGATGTTTGCGCGTTGGTCACTCGCACTTGATCGAGCGTCCGAAACTTGTGAACGGGTCTTGGCCATCGAGAAGGGGTAGGTTATCGAGGAGGCGGCGGATTTGCTAATCGCAGCGAGTAGGAATGTGATCACTGCTGATGGCTTCTGGCGTTTCTCGCGACGAAGAAGTGTGTATCTGAGTACCTCGTTTAGCAAGAAAGTAAGAGACGGATTCAGAGTAAGGATAAGTGAAGCAGAATATCCAGCCCAGAAACCACGTATTCCCTTCTCAGCGCGTATCTTCGATGCTATATCCCTTGATCTGCATGAAGACTGGGATGTTTGTTTTCGTGCGACTATGTTTGCCAGTGGCGTCGTGAAAAGCTTCGCGAATGCTCCTGCCAGAACCCCCACTGCCAACTCATCCAAAACCGGCAAAACAACATGCTTTGACCGTCGTTTTGGCCCATACCGAGCAGCAATCCGTCTTTGCCTGAAGAATTCGTATGCTAGGAAAAAAAGAAACGAATCCAACACTGTCTTAGCTGTGTCTTGCGCAAGACCAGCATAAAGACCATTGATCCCCCCCTGCGCATAGATTCTGCGAGCTGCATCCAGAAGACCGGCGTATTCCTCCTCTTCTATATCTCCCTTTCCACTCGCCGACTTTCCGCCACCAGATTTCCGTCTCTGTTGTTTCTGTGTCTGCAATCTCGCGATAATGAGACTCAACGGATAAGTAGCGAGATTGGACACTGCGGCACCGACGGCACCAGCTACAGCATTACCCAGAGTAGGCAAAGAGGGCCCTCGAAGTGCAGCCTTTTTCCAATCCTCTTTCGGCGGAGTATCCACATATCGGCTATAAAGCTGATAAGAGTCCTAAGAGGTATATTATTAACGTGTTAGCAGAAATATTGTCCTGTAAGGTTTGGAGATATCAGAAAATAGCCCACAGGCTCGCATACCACCTCAAAGTTATACGGACTATCATCCTCAGGCATTTTGCCCACCTATAGTCTCAATCTCCTCGGCGTGCACGTGCCTCCTCTAAGACGAGGATAAAATAGGGACAAGACGTTGACGAGAAGTAATGGAACCACAGTACCCTGCGATGCAATTGAAGTAGCACCACAAATACAGTGAAATCTTCAAATATATAGAGTGATAAAAAAACGCGGGATTTGGAGGTATCTGAGAGGAATTAATAGGAACCCAAGGGGTGCTGAATGAAGTATAACGTCATATCAGTTGGTCCGTGCATGTCGGTAGCAAACATGTGATCAGTAATCATCATGACTTCTCAACATCAGCTTTGGCGTTGTTGGATAATGAGCTGCATAAGCTAGATCATGGATAACAACATGTATTTAAATATTACCACTGCAACAAAGGGCACTGTAAAGAAGAGCTTTCCAGGAATTTGGGACTGGTACTTCCTGGGCTTCCCAAGCTCACTCATCATGATACTATTGCCTTCGCTGGACCGAGGTCATGCTCCTCGGCTCAACATTCCGCTGTCGCAACTGATAATGCGTCTACTAGTACTAATCAGTAAAGTCAATAACTGTAATGCTTGATTGAGGTCCTGTAAAAGCAGATGGCCTTTTCATTTGTTCATAGCTTACTAGAAATCGCGGTTGAAATGTAACCAGATCTACTAATACATGCCATTATCCCCAAATGTGAAAGCCAATCTGCACGGCAGTAAGGACTGCCTTGATGACTTTATTGCTAAATAGAGAATCTCAGTAATAGCAAAGATGTCTGTGGTAAGATGAACTACCCAAGGAGCAATTCAAGCACGAAGACAAGTCTCAAGGCATTGCCAGCTCAACAAGAGAAGTCGATACTACCGACGCAGGACAGACTGGGAAAATAGTTAAAACAAGCCACTGCAAGAGTACAACCTGGTCTCCTTGACACCCAATGATGCATAGCCCCAAAGCCACATACCAGCTCAACGCCAAGGGTCAAGAGTGTTCAAGACATAACAACATAGCGGCAAAAAGAACAGATGCAGGTGCAGCATGAAATATGATTCTGGTTCAACCCAACATACACAATGATGAGTTCCAAATTTGCATCGAAAATCCCGCGAGGTATCAAGTCCGGATCAATCAAAACAAGAGCAAACACAAGAGATGTCGCTGTTATGATGTAAGGAATCCAGGGATCCAACCGAAATCCGATAAGGGTAAATGAGGTTATGAGCTCAATAAATTCAGGGGAAAAAAAGAAAAGTGAAAACAATTCATAGTCATACAAAAGCAAAGAAAAAAGACAAAAAGTACAGGAGAAAGAAACGGGGTGATTGAATGACAGAGCATTAAATGATCCATGTGTAAAATCTCATCAGGGCGTTATTCATAGATTCATGAAATGCAAGTCGTAAATGTTCTTTTTTTGAAGGTTTTATGATTTTCTTCTTTTTTTGGCGAAGGGATGTTTTCATCTTTTTTTCTGGGTTTTCGTCTGTTGCCTTGATTGTGGAAAGAGAAGGACGACATCTAACGATGTCTCTTTTCGGGAGAACATTGAGTATTGAAACCAGTGTCTGGACCGCGACGTTTACGGCCTCCCACTTCACGGGTCTGCAAGTCGCCCTGATAATGCCCGTTTGAATAGCCAACATTCATTGAATGGTCACCAGGATGGCTCTGGGCCATCATAACGGGGCTAGAGTGAATGTTACCTGACCCACTCCGAGGAAGAGGGTTGGGATTCATCACAAAGTCGTGGGAGCTGGGATGAGATGTGGGTGCGGTCATTCGGCGCGACGGGCGCGGAGGCATTGGATTAGTACTATGAGCAAGCTCGAAAACAGTCATAGTTGGATGGGTCACAGGAGCCTGATGTGGAGCATTGGGAGGTGGAGTGGTACAAAGCCATGGTTTGTCGATCAGATCATCCAAGTCTCTGTGAGATCTCCGACGATCCGGGAGAATGGTGCGAGCGGTATCATCAGCCATGATAGGAGAGCCAGCAGTCACAGTATGATGTTGCATAGGGACGGTCGGAGTGTGCATGGTGCGAGGAGGTCCCATATTCGTTGCGGAAGACGCCACAGCTATGATAGGAGCGCTAGTCATCATAGGAGTGCTAGCTATCATAGGAGTGCCAGCCATCATAGGAGCGCTCGTCATTATAGGAGTGCCAGCTGCCATGGTAGGGGCGCTCGTCGTCATAGGAGTGCTAGTCCTCATAGGGGTGCCAGCCATCATAGGAGTGCCAGTCATCATTGGAGTGCCAGTCCTCATAGGGGTGCTAGCCATCATAGGAGCGCTAGTCATCATAGGAGTGCCAGCTGCCATGGTAGGGGCGCTGGTGGGCATACTGAAGGGATGAATAGTCATAGTTGAACGGTTGACATGTCCTTCCTCATGTGCTAACCGCGCCGGCGCCTGAGAGGCTACTTTGGGAGCGATAAGCCTCAATCTACTGGCTGCGTCTGGGCGGGTGGCAGCGGCCTGCTTTCCTTTGAAATTCTGTGCCATGTCATGCTGGAGAGTGTTAGAAGTGTGTCGAGTCCGAGACGGTTTCGCAGCTTCTCTCTGGTTGATAAGGGCCTGTTTGCCGGCCGACATCACTTCGCCCTTGCGCTTGTTCAACATCTTGTTGTTGATAACACGTTTCTGAGCTCCTTTGGGATCATCAACAAATTGGTGGATGTAAGGGGAGTCCAGAAGATGTTTGCAAATTGTCTTTTGCGTATCCAAGGATTCCATGATCGCGGCAATTCTCTTCATAAATGTGCTAACATCCCCCGACTGCTTTCTCTTCATGGCCAAAAGCGGACCACTAGTTTGCCGAGCAATGGTAGCCTCCTAAAGTTCTATGTTAACACAATTCACAAGTTAATCATTCTTCGGATGACGAACCAAAAGCTCCCAACAGGCAATCTCGATGCTCTGGCTGGAAAACTTTCCATCAGAGAAGGGTTTGATCATCCCGGGATTGTCCTCGGCTTTAGTCACCCCAGCCATGTACGTGCACAAAGCTTTGACAATTGCCCTTTTCTGAGCCAAAGAAACAGGAATAGAGCGGTCTTCAGCAAGAATAGTCTTGCTTCTGGTGGACTCCCTTGCTTCTCCCAACGATGAAAAGTGAGTATCCGTGTCAACCTTGTTGACCGTAGGATTCATGAGTCGAGCCACGTGGTCAAAGTACTCAGGGGGGACCTGGTCCTCGTCAACTGGAGGCACTAGCAGCTCTTCATCTTCATCTTCAATGTCTCTAGGAAAGCTATTTTCCACCACCTCCCGATGAATAGGGGTCGCAGGAGTGTCCATGGGATGAAAAGCCCCGACCTGCTCGGCAGTCGCAGGAGGAATCTGGACTTGACCTTGGTCTGCATAGACTGAGTGATGATGATAATGATTCTCATCCGCAGGGCGTTCTAGAAATGCAGAAGGATCAAGAAAATCGGCCGCAGCAGTAGCAGCGTGACCTTCCAGACCAGCCTCATTGTTCCAGCCTTCTGGTGTAGTATCATTCGACACGAAATAAGAAGACCCCGACCCAGAGTTTGGCGTGGAGGTAGAATAATTCGGAATGACGTTTCTGGTGCTGTCTAAGGTTAGTGCATCTAGCACGATGAATTCGAACCTCAACGAATGAAAAACATACCCAGGGTAAGTGGAATATGAGCTTTCAAAACCATAGGAATGAACAGCCTCAGGGTGCATAGCAGGAGCTGCAGCAGAGTGCTGCCCATTTTCAGGATGATAACCTATGGGCAAAAATCCTGAGAATGACTGCTGGCGTGGGGTGCTCAAGTCATCCTGCCCATTTCCCAATTCCGGGTTCCAGGGGCTTTGGTATATGTTAGATCTTGATCAAAACATGGCATAGAGCTTCACTTACATTTCGTCATGATGATGGTAGTCAATGCCACCCGAAATATCAGAGTCGTCCAATTCAGAGCCAAAGTTATGCATGGAATTGTGGTGGTGGGCCATGTCACCCAGATATTCGTTGGCCATGCTTTATTTGACTACTTTGGGATGAAGTAACTGGTCCCACAGCAACCAAGTAGGGCTAACTAAAGAGTGGAAGTCAATGACTGACAGCTGTGTATGTAGAATGAACGAAATGAATGTTTGGTAAACAGGTACGAGTGAGTGTAGAAGGTGAATTTGGGTTGGATAGAGGACTCGAAGACGAAGGGAACGGAGGAAAGGATAGGAGGGAAGGATGGGAGGGAAGCGAGAGGGAGTGTGTGTTTGTGGGCTGGGGAAGACGCGTGTGAATAGAAACGCGAGACACCATAATAGTAACTATGGGTGAAATAGGGCTTCACTTGCTGAAGAACACCGCTAAATTTGTTTTGCATTCAATCCATAATAAAATGCGCGCAGTGTGTGTGATGAAAAAGATGATAATCAGTAGGGCTGGCGTGCCAGGTCTGTTGCAGTGCATCATTTAGGTAAATAGCGCACTTACCATCACTAGGAACTTCAAAGCCATGTAACTCACCCATTCCATATGAATTAAGCCTCTAAACAATAGCTCTATGCAGTTGAATTGAAGACTTAATTGCATCCATCAATAGCCTGGCTCTGAGATATGTCCTATGACAATATCATTTATTATATTAGCTCTCGCAGGCATAATAGATGTCCATTTGGGGGTGGTAGGGAGTAAGACTTGAGGTCCGCCATCCCATTGTCCCTGAAACGTCCAGGGAGTTGCATCGTATGGCGAATCATTGACAATAGAATCAGGCGTTTGAGCTTGGGATATGGGTCAAAATCCAGCTTTTGTCGACCACGAGTATTGCTGATGTCGGATATACAGACTGAGCGATCACAGGTAGGCCACACGAAGAATTGCAGCCTCGATCCGGAGACATAACAAATGCTGAGAGTTGCGGTTGTAGGAGTCATTCTCTTCATTCGTCCTTCTGTGAGAAATGGTTCTCCTATCTTCCACGACCATCGAACAATCAAGTCACTCCTCATCCGCTGTCACTTTCGTCAAGAAAGGGTAGGAACCAAACTTTCATTGAATTCTCAATGTTTGTAGCCGAGGATCCTTCGTCCTTTGAGTTATTTCGAAAGTGCTTCTGACCAGACGTTGTGGCCACTATATTACCCACTGGATGCAGTACGGTGCTGCTAACAGAGTCTGCACAGTATTATTAGCAACGCAGGTATCTCAGGTCGAACAGATCAAGCTTACCTTCATGTACCTTCCATTCCCACCTTGGTTCCTGTGGGCCAGCAGTGAAACTTGGGTTCTGCCATACTCTCATACAACCATCAGTACCTCCAGCCCAGATCTCATGGAAACTGCATTGGCCTGTTGAAACCATATCTATCTTCATTCGTTGGTTTGTTAGAGCTTTACGGCCCTGAAGCCACCCCAACAACTGTCCGGTAAATCGGATATCATAAACCAACACTCCATCACTCTTGCGTTCTGCGATATACAAATACCTTCCACAAGGACTCCAAACAAGTTGGGTTATGCCACGTCCCCCGATGTGACGATCTGCTTCAGTCTTTGCAACATTGAATGTTCCCAATGACTGACCTGAACCGTTTGAATCATAGAGCCCAACATTCCTCGAAAACGTACCAGCTGCTAGAATTCGGTCTTCATTTGGGCCTATAGCCATTGCGGAAATGATGCCTTTCATGCCGACTCCTCCTCCCACGGCCTGCTTACGCTTGCTTGGTATTGTTGGCATCCAAGCAACCGGCCCATCGTTACCAGGACGAGAGACATCGAAGAGGCATATAAGACTATCTGATCCGGTGAGGAAGTGTGTGCCGCCTAATGCAGAAGGGTATATCATGGAATGGGGTGTTATGAAGGCCTCGGTTGTTGGATTGACCAAAGAATAAGTTGCCACTGAGTTAGGAGACAGTGCAGAAGCAAGCCTGATAGGATGGTCTCTGACAGATGACAGGAACAAAGCGGAAGACGGCTCCTGGAGTGAGAAAAAAGGGTAAAAGGCAGAGGCATACGTCGGCTCTGCAGATGGCAGGACAGAATACGGAAGCAGCGGATGTGGGGATTGTCTCTCTTCAAGCAAATCCGGTGGTCTGTATGGGGATCGTTAGCTCATCAATTGATTTAAAAGAGAGGACACAACTAACAGTATATAGGTCCTAATATGATGATCGGCGGAGTCCGTCAAAATGGCGGTACCATCAGGCGACCTAGCGCGAAGTATCAGTCCCCGGTCGACTTTTCATTATTCGACGGAGTTTATCTTGCTTTGAACTCACCATTCAGCGCTTTTCAAGTAGGTGGCATCGCCATGTTCTGCGGGTGTCCTGTCTGTACTCAACTCCGGGAGCCCCGGAGTGTGCGATGCAGGCGACCCTCGATCAGCTCCTTTGATGTTAGTTGAAGCCACACACAGAGGCTCAGGAGCTGTGTGTGTCTTTTCAGTCATTCTTCTCTAAGCCAATAGCTCTTGATGGTTTGTAGTGGATTTCGGGTCTTTGATGGCGTTCTAAGCATAAAGCGTGGAGCAGGGAAGTTGCCCTTGAGCAAGTGAGCATGGAAGGAAGAGTTAAGCAGTTGCTTTTATTTTGCGACAGCCAAGAACAAGATCTTCCAAAATAATGCTACTGAACTCACTCGCAGAACGCAAACGCAAACGCAACCATTTCACGGTGAATAAACAGGTCAAATGCACGTAAAACTCAGGGCTTTACAGAATTAACAGCTTGCACAAGACATTCCAAGAGAACAGTAGGCTACACTAAGGGTTGATAGAGGCATAATACAAGGAGCATGGATGGATATATATGGATACAGGACTCAATTAGCATCCATAATAGTGGTAGCCTTTCCCAATGGCAGAGAAGAAGAGCGAGTATGGGACAACAACCTGAATACCTTCATCTTGGATGAAGTTGCTTTATCGTTGTCTGTTAGCGCCGGCGAATCTTACCCTGTCCAGCCTAGTCTGGCGTCCTGCGGAGAAACATTCTTATTGATGATCTGAGCGTCGACTTTCTTTGTTGTTGGAAGCACCAACACTGCGACTACTGCTGCTGCTGCTGCTGCTCAGGTCTTTGCAGCTTTGATAGGGCGCCTCTGAAGAGCGTCATCAAAGCCTCTGTCTCTCTGCCCAGCGCTCGTTTGGGTTTAAGTCTCGCCTCTTTTTTTCTGCCGCATTACGCAGGATGTTTTCTTCCAAGCCCTCTGGCCCAGCAACAGGCCTTTCCATCAACACAAATTCTGCCAATTCTCTCTTGTAAGCTCTGCTCTTCCCTATATTTGTCGTGCGATTAGCATCTGGCTAGTTAAGTGGCCTTGATTCTCCCATCTGTCGCCACCGTGTATTCGGTGGCTATCTTGGTTTTCTACTCTTCATCCTCCACCGCCGCTTAGCGGGATAACCCCCCTTCTCTTATGGGAACTCTTAAATTTTGCACAGTTTTTCGTTTATTATTGCTAACATAACATATCGTTCTCAGTAGTGGCGGTTCCACACCCCAACCTACTTCTACGAACACCCCTGCTACAGCTGGTACATCCGGAGGCCTCTTTGGCAATCCTGCAGCCTCCACCTCGCAGGCTAAGCCCGCTGGAGGTTTATTCGGAACCGCTGCAACCAGCAATACTCAGCAATCTCAGCCGTCGGGGTCGAGTATGTTCTCGGGATTGGGAGGGCAGCAAAGCAATACCGCAGGCAGCGGACTGTTTGGAGGCACTACTGCGGCGACACAGCAACAACAGTCTGGTGGACTTTTCTCGGGAACCACTGGCGCGACCACAAACACTGCTCAAACTGGAAATTCCGGGGGTGGGCTGTTTGGCAACTTGGGAGCTGGCTCCACGGCGCAGACACAGTCCAAGCCGCTCTTCAATCTAGGCACCTCCACCACAACAGGAGGGGGACTATTGTGAGTACTCCATACTCTATTCATGGTGGCTATTCCAGACTAACTCTCTGTGAAGTGGCGGCGCAACTCAAAATGCTAGTCAACAGCAGCAACAGCAAGCCCAAAAGCCGACGTTATCATTATTTGGAAACCAAGGCACTACAGCGCAGCAAACAGCACAGCAAACATCAACAGCAGCAACCGGGACTGTAGTCCCAGGTGTCAAGGTCGACATCAGTAATCTTTTACCTACAACCAAATATGAAAGCTGCGCCGATGAAATCAAGGCGGAGCTAGAGCGATTTGATACATTTGTTCTTAATCAAATAAATATGTGCAATGAGGTTGCCAATCTAATTCCCTCAATTGCAGCTCAAGGCGAGACTATACCGAACGATGTGGAGTATGTCCAAGGCAAGCTGGAGACAATGCAGCACGCACTGGAGAACGATGCCAGTGACATCGATCAACTCCGCAGCCTTGTTTCTCGCGACGCAGCTGAGGCTCAAGTCGCGTTCCGTGCCATTGATACCCTCAAGCTTCCCTTGCAGTATCAGTCTGCTGGAGGTGCCGGATGGTGGTCCGCTCAGGACCAGAAGGTGTCGGACCGACAATCTCTGCGTTCAACGCGAAAGAACACGCTAGCACTCCCGGATGATGTTGAAGGCGATCCGACAACTGCAACCACTATTGGCGGGGTACCCGTAAATCTGGTTGACTACTTCTCTCAACGCTCCGATGAAATGGGCGCCGTTCTTGAACGCTACAGCCGAAATCTTAAAGATATAGAGGACCACCTGCATGGAGTCGAAACTACTCTCGAGCGACAGATCCACGAGTTTGCAACATCTCGGAGTCGTGACAATGCAGGTATTGGTGCTCCTAAGTCTACGCTGAACGACCTCGCGGCTGTTTTAGGAGATGTCGAGACGGGCATTCTAGGTGTTGCTAGTCGTCTTGGTGGAGTGGCAGAACAAGTGCAGGAAGTGATTCTAGGCCCACCATCAGTGCCTGATAGCAGATTTAACTTATAATGATAGCGTCCAATTTGCCCCCTTTTGTATATTATGACGAATACTGTTTGGGATGTGAAAGTCAAGTGCGGTTAAGGTATTATATGGCTTCTCATGGTTGAGGACTGGCGTTAAGCTTAATAGAGTCATCTAATAAGTACTACATTAGGTACTTTGAACACAACCTCAGGTGGCCTTTCAGCATTAATAAATAAGTCAGCCTGATCATTACCCTCCATCTGACTTCTGGAAATAGTCAATATGTAGATATAGAGCAGGATTCTTCGAGCGCCATTTTCCCTGGTTGCTACTCCTGCCGCCCTTCCATATAGCCAGGATCACTAAACGGAAACACATCGTCAAACCCCAGGACGCCATCAAACTTGTCAATCACAATACAACGGACTGTCCACGTAATTACGTACTCTCGATAAAACTTTCATCAAGGGAAGAGGCACTACGAAATAGACATCTGAACAAGCAGCAGGTATGTGCGGGTTCCGATTCCTACATATTATCTGGAGGCTAAAGCAAAGGGTAATATATATTCGCAGGCATCACCCCATGAACCACTTATTAGAACCGTCCCTTCTCGATTATGCCCGATTCCATGGCCTCGCTAGCGATTTTACGGCAATTGATCCCCTTGAGTACGTGGATATTGGTTTTCACTTCAGTGCTGTAGACCAGTCAGAGCATCGAGAGACATTGTCAGAGTCCGAAATTTCCATCAATAATGCCAATGTTCGTCTCAACGATAGCCTTCGTGGAGAAAAGCTTGGTGTTTCAAAAGCCGGTGGTCTTCTTTTGGCTTCTACTATCCATGAAATTCAAGCGGAATGTCTAGACATTAAATGGGATGGCCTTTTACCCGTCTTCAATGGCATCGAGAACAGCAGGCTGGAGACCCCCGTCTTCACCACTCAGTGCGAGAATGCCCCGATGTTGTCCAAGAGTCCTTTTTATTACAGCCTTGATGAAATTCATTATAGCCCTGTCCATGAAACCTCCGATGAATTCGCCAATGAGCTTGTGAATTTGATGAATAGAAATTCACTGGAACAAAATATGAAGTCTGAGAAGCTCAGTTGTTCGAAGAAGTCATTTGAATTGATACAGGGTCTGAAAACATACGACGAGCTTCCAGTCGAGGATATTCTAAACATTCTTGGAAACTCACTGGCTACGAATATTGTGAGTAAAATATTACATACTGGTATCCTTTGCTAATTCCCCCGGGTATGTAGATCAACCTTACTGAGCCTGGATTGACACCTCCCATTCTACTTCCACTGACCAACGACCAACTCACTCCCGTGGGTGTACATATATCTCTAGAAGGACAAGAAAACACACACCTTGGCTACGTTTCACCAGATTCAGATTTCGACTTCCGTTACCGTCGATCGAGGACCAACCACCCAAATTCAGAGAACGATACATCTGAGACACAAGCCATACCATCAGATGTCTCGAGTGAAAATGGAGGACCTTTCGGTGCGAAGCCAGTCAAACAAACTCTCATAACCAATGACACACCAACGATAGATCTAAGGCGGCGCACCAGCAATACATCGTTATCCAATGCGAGCCTTGATTTGAGAGAAGGCTCAAGCATTAAAACTGGACATGCTTGCCAGCGAGAGACTGAACACTCCGCTGATATGTTGCTTGAAGAGCTTCAAGAAATCCATTTGGGCATTTTCAATCCACCAAGTACAGTTCAATCAGAGGTCGATAGCGAGCCACCACACAAAGATTGCCCATCTTTGTGTTTCTCACGGCTAGGATCTGTCTCGAGTCAAAAGGACTGTCAAGACCTGGATCCACAAGAAAAAATATCAAATGAATGGCATAAAGAACATTCTGCATCAGACTCAAAATGTGAATCAGTGGGCATATCACATGTGATTGACACCAAGAAGGATTGTGTGTCCCCTACTGAATCAAGTACTGAACAGCATAAAACAACTACTTCACACCATCTTCAGCAAAGGAGGAAGGCAGACCTTTTAGAGCCCTCACAAAAGCATCACATCAAAGCCCATACTAACTTAGCAAACATGATCCCGCCAAACAAGAAACAAAAGCTCCTATCATTCCCTGGTAAGAGTCTAGGCTCGCTATCATTATTCATGGAGTCAAGAGGGAAAGCTATACAACGACAGATCCCCGCAAAAAGTCCCTATTTCCCAAGTACAAAATTGAATGAAACCCAAGTCGAGGAGAAAAGTACCACAAAAGATACTACATCGACACAGCAAACAGGCCTGGATGTAGTGATAAGAGAATCTAGAGGTACTGGGGAATTTTCTGCATTGCAACTACCACGAGCCCCTCAAAATCATGATGGTCTCGTGCTCTTCCTGTCAACCACATTACTGAAAACGCATCTCCGACTAGTGCAATGCCTTGAAGGGGCAGAGAATCCCCCGAAAGTTATGTACCGCGACTACATTTGCAGCGATCTCAAAAATCACCGCAATTCTCAGGTCAACCGTGCAGTCTCTCGCCAACAACCCAGGAATCAGTCTCAAGAGGAAGCCGATATAATCATATCCCCAAATACTGGAATCATACTCACCACGTCCCAGGCAACCATGCAATTATATCTCCCCGGACACAAGCCCTCCTACACACAGCCCAAGGGAATCAAACAGATAAACTCACCACTTCGCGAGAAGATTTTCCGCCTCTCCTCCCGATATGAACATCTATATATACTTATATCCCACAGAGCCGAGCCACCCAAGAGATCAAGTCCGGCGAAGCCCCAAGTCACAGCAGACAAGCACACACTAACCTCTCTGGTCTCCCTGGTTGCATTCTGCGATTCGATACGCCAATTTGCGAATATCCACCTACTCCTGGTCCCATTTACACCAGACCTCCTTTCACGATGGATCCTTGCCCTTGCCCACAAGCACGCTTGCTGCCAGGTCCCTTCGCCAAGGGACGAAGGTCCAAGTAATATTTCGTTTACTGCTGTGAACAGGAGACCAAACCTTGCGGCGGATTTGGGGAACGCGGAAGAGAGTGCTTGGGAGAAATTTCTTCGTCACATGGGGATGAATCCATTCGCTGCACAAGTTGTTCTTATTGTTTTGAAAAGAGGGAGAGATAATATAAGCTCTGACAGGCCGAGACATCAAGAAGAAGAAGAAGAAGAAGAAGAAGAAGAAGAAGAAGAAGAAGAAGAAGAAGAAGAAGAAGAAGAAGAAGAAGAAGAAGAAGAAGAAAGGGCCAGTGATATTTCCAGATTCGTGGAGATGTCGCCAGAACAACGACGAACTGTTTTTGCCCAGATGTTAGGAGAAAAGACGCTGAAATGGATAACTTCGATCCTCGAAAAGGATTGGCAGTGTGACTGGGCGCTCAATTTCGATGATATAATGGACTGTATGTAGGCGGATTGCGGCAGTTCTCGATTTCGATATCTAACGGGAGATTACTGACAACGATGATTGTTTGATGTAGAAGAGAGGAGATAGTAGGTTTTATTACTTGCCTACATCATGCCAGACAGATTGTAAGACATGATGAGAGCTAGATTTAGAAGTACATCAGGTAGTATGCAAAACAGTCATTTCACGCTTTCGAAAGTAGATGCAAGAAACATTATCCCAAGAGTAAAAAGGAGAGAACGCGGTGCGCTCTGCTATCGCCCAAAATCCTTCTCTAGATTTAAATCGGGTGTTGCGAACAATAATAAGAACTGTGGTTTTTAAAAGGTATAATACAAGCACCGGGGCGTCTCCGCCCAGGCGTGGAAGAGAATCGGACAAAGGCGTAAGCTCAAGCTAAATTCAAGCCATCTTTTACTCGTTGATCTTGGCAAGAATCCTAATTGCTCATCGTTAGGTTTATTCCGACAGTAAGCGTAGAAGGAGAGAGAAAGAAAAAGAGAACTTACTCAGAGTCACGGTAAAGGGTGTACTCCTCCTCGCCAATCTTGATGGGGCTACCACCGAACTAAACAAATAAACCATTAGCATTGTTGAAATTCCGAAACAGCGACAAATATCGCGGGAGGTCGCTATTTCCCTCATGCCCGGGGCGAGTGTGTTCGGAGAGTCGACCCAACGTACCTGGGGGATCAGGACACGGTCACCAGGAGCAACGCCCATGGGGATACGCTGGCCATTGCGGTCAACGGCACCGGGACCGACGGCGAGGACCTTGGCCTCGTTCTGTTCCTTGACGCTGCTCTCGGGGAGGAAGATACCGGAGGCAGTCTTAGACTCGGGCTTGATACGCTGGACGAGCACGCGGTCAAGGAGGGGAGCAAGGCTCTTGACGTTGCGGAGGAAAGACTAGTTGCTCAATTCTCGTTAGTGGGAGCTTTCCGAATAATCTTATGCGGAAGCTTGGGGATGTTGGAATTGAAAGTAGGCAGGGTTTTTTCTCGCAGGGGATAAAAAACAGGAAAAAGTTCTGACACGGAGCTCTAACAGCGCCGTGAGTCGTGGTAATGACGTACCATTGTGATAGAGGATGCAGAAAAGATTATTGAGCACAAAAAAAGACGATGTACGCGGATGACAGGAGGAGGCGCAGATGGATTGGGAGATCGAGACGTGGAAGCAAGAGAAAGAAGAAGGAGGAAGATCTGGACTCGCGAGAAATTTCCAGAATGCCAAGACCGGCAGCTCCCATCGATCTCCACGACTGGCTGCCGAGGGTAACCTTCGAACTTCTTCCTTCCGACGGCGACGAGACGTGCAGAACAGGAGGATGTCGACAGTGGAGTTGATTGCTGGAAGTAGATGCGCTCTTCAGTCGAGTCCGGGCTAATGATCTCCAGGCAATCTGAGTTTTTCCAGGACTGTGTTTTTGATGAACCGAAGCTACTGGTGCCTTTCCATACTCCCGAAGCAATAACAATGAGATGCGCCTACTATTAACTACAAGCAGAAACTTGTCAAAGATTTAGGAAAATTGCCTTTGCATTTACAAGGGCGTATTGAAACCCTTGATGCCCCCGTTTTATTTCTCATAAACGTTGAAAATTATCATATTACCAAGGTTTACCCCATACCAGTACATCCTACCATCTCCTCCCTCTTCCCCGACCTCCGCCATAACCGCCCCCGAATCCCATCTGGGATTGACCAGCACCCTGGCCACCAAACCCAGGTTGGCCTTGCTGTCCGCCGCCTGCGCCGGATTGTCCCCCCATCATCGCCTGGGCATGTTGCATGAATGACATAGGATCCATAGATGCAGGGTCTAGCCCTTGTGCCATCATCGATGCCAGCATGCCTTGCATCATATCTGGAGACATGTCTGGCATACCCGGCATACCTGGCATCGGGGGAGGAGCACTCCCCGCAGCGGAGGCCGGTCCCGGCTGGGGAGCACCGGGCATGGGTGGCAGCCCCATGCTCAAGAAACTCTGCATATCGTCCAACTGTCTTTTCTGGTCTCCGACTTCTTTCCGTAGTTCTTGATGCTTCAGTACATAACTAGCCCATGTGAACTCGTCAAAGCCGTAATTGAAATAGTCGGTAATGTCAGACCCAGGTCGTCTCCAAGGCTTGTCGTCTTCTGGGAAGTCTGCATCCATATCCGTAGACAAGATCGGCTTGCCTGTTGTGGGATGAATGGGGTTCGCATTGACATCAATTGTGGACGCGTGCACCGGAGGATACGCCGAGCCGGGCTTCTGGGAGATAGGTCTTGTGCCCGCCGGTGCTGGGGTTGCGGTTTCGATCTTCGGGGTTGCTAGCGGTGTCGCTGACTTTGCTACGCTGGAGGAATCCGCAGAGGAAGGTCGCTGAGGTTCACCTCTTAACGTGGCATGGCGTGGGTGTGGGCTGCGCAACATTAGCCTTGGGCAAGTCTCGTAGTGGAAGGTTAAGCTCACACTTCTGGAGGTGGCGCATCTGGGGGCGCTTCGGTAATGATATTAAAATCATCCTAGGACAATCAATTACTCAATTCCAACTTATCAACGTAAGAATATGTGTACCTCGTCTTCTTCTTCTTCCTCTTCTTCCATCACCTCTTCTTCATCTGCGTTGTTTGCTTGGCTCATCCGAGCATCAACTGTAGAGGATTGGTGATCCTTCGAGGGCTGAGTGACCGGCATTGCATCAGCGGGGTCGTAGAGATCATCATCGTCGTCTTCCATGGCGTTTGAGGTCGTAAAAGGGAGTGAATTGAGGAGAACCAAAGCCGTGGAAAAGGTCGAAGCTCTGTTCCTAGTTATCCTAGGTATGGCGATCCTGCGGAGCCGAGATCCTCGTTTGTCTTGTTTGCCTCTAGTTACGCTTCCAGGATGCTGGTGATGTGTAGAGCATGTCCAGGCTCTCAGGCTCGGTTATTTCGCTCTTTATAGTGAAAATTAATATATTGGTCAATTATAAAGCCTAAAATAACTCCTCTTCACTTCTCTTTTGCTCACTTCTTGCATCGGGAACGCTCCCTTCATCCTTCCTCTGCCTACAAAAGGCACAGTCACGTGCCACCCTCCAACCTCACGGAATCCTGTCGCGTCTCTCAATTCCACTGAACTAGGATCTAATTTCATACCCAACACTTTCAGTTCAGCTGCATTACAATGCCGCCGCAGTCAGAGCAACCGAGCCACAGCTCAACCCCGCGATCATTTACCAGCCAGACTGCGTCGGCAGAGGACCTGCTCAAGTCTCAGACAGTTGGTCTCGTTCATCTGTCCGATTTTCGCAAACGCCGTGCAGAGGTCCTAGAACAAAAAGAGCGCGAGGCGCATGATAAGTCGCTTGGTAGATTGACATCCGGTAATTCACGAAGTGCCACTCCTTCTGCAGGCGATGTGACTGACGGGTAAGTGAATGCGATCCACCACCTTCGATATCCGTTTTGCCGACTGACCGCGACCCGGTAGCAACTCGACATCACGAAGCGACGGCCCCCCAAAGAAGAAGAAAAAGAAGAAGCCTCTTGCGAAGAGCAAACTTTCCTTTGGAGACGACGATGAGGAAGAGGAGAACGAAGAGGAAACTTCAAATGCAAACGTGAAAGCAGTGGATAATTCCACATCCACCCCGCGCGAGTTGAGTATCCCGCGATCTGCTTCCAATACGCCCTTCGATGAGAGCTCTGCGCCGACCTCTCGACGCATCACGCCAAATCCCAGAGCACCGCCTCCTCCTAAAGCACTAACAAAGGCGGCACTGAAGGTGGAGGCGGAGGCTAGAGATTCCCTCCGGAAAGAATTCCTCTCGATGCAAGAAACTGTCAAAAACACAGAAATACTGATCCCTTTTGTTTTTTACGATGGAACCAATATTCCTGCTGGCACAGTTAAAGTTAAAAAGGGGGATCACGTCTGGTTGTTCCTAGATCGTTGTCGAAAAGTAGGTGCGGAGTTGGGAGTCAGTGGCACCAGCGGAGCATCGAAAGGTCGAAAATACAATCGCCGCGAATGGGCCAGAGTGAGCGTCGATGATCTGATGCTAGTTAAGGGAGAAATCATTGTTCCACACGTATGTACCTTACGACTCCATTAGTTTCGGATCGAGTCACTAACTATGTTTGTAGCATTATGAGCTCTACTATTTCATCGCCAACCGTGTCCCCAGTTTCTCTAATACCGGTGGGCTGCTATTTGATTATTCTGATAAACCCCCACCACCAGCTGCTACCGACGATCCTTTATATCGACCGAGCAATGATCAGCTAGAAGGAGGCGACAAGGACCCAACGCTCACCAAAGTGGTTGACAGAAGATGGTACGAAAGGAACAAACACATTTTCCCAGCGAGTTTATGGCGAGAATACGAACCTGGTCCGGAGTTTGAAGAGAAGATGCGAACGACCAGACGCGATGCCTCGGGGAATACGTTTTTCTTCTGATTTGCTTTTCAAGCAAAAGGCACACATATATCACAGGCGTTTGTGAAATAAACGCTTTGCTGAACTGTTCCCAAGGCCATGGATCTCTCGTTTTCTGAACGGAATGCCAATCAGGCCAGCGGCACTGCTCAGAGAGACTGAGGTCGCCATTTCAATATCGTGAATGGAAGCCTAGCGGACGCAAAGGATGGACTTTTTTTTTCTAGTCTATCAAAAAGGAAGGGTTGTTTTTCATACCGTGTTCATTCCTTTTGGACAGCTCGAACACAGTCCGGAAACCAAAATACGGACAGTGTGAGTTCGCAGCATAGAATGGCATCCTAGTCTGTATATGCAGGCATTTTAGCCGATGTATAGAAAGGGTTTGAAACCCCAAGAATACCCAAGAACGACTATTTTTACTGTGGAGGTCGCTCTCATACTAGCATGGAGTCAAGGTAGCAAAACACAGCCTGCGAAGCCTGCATTTTAACTCTCGGCTGTGTTTGCGGCTGAAGTACTAGGAGTAAAATCACTGCCACATGTGAATCACCGGCTTTTCCTCCTTGAATCTATCAGTGAAATATAAATATAAATACAATAAATAAGCGAGAACGCCTTGTCTATTAGTGCCTATATTATATTTATAGGCAGCAGTTAGGAGTCGACATTACTAGGGCCATGTATAATTTAGCATCTAGGCAACAAGACATTTCTTTGGGCCTTATATTTCAAGGGATCTCCCATTGTTCGATGTTCCTTAGATCTAGAAACCCTTAATTCACTTTTGTTTGCACTGTGACTTAAAATAGGTCATAATCATGGAACCCGGACGCTGTGGATGCTTTTACTATCTCCAGAGCTCACATCGCCCCCAGAAAAGATACCTTCCGCAACTCAAGCTTGATGCCCACGCTACCATTCTCTCCGCCAGTTCTCGCACGGTCCTTACCCAAACATTCGTGAATCCCTCATCAACAGACTCTATCCCCGAAGTCTCATACGAGTTCCCTTTGTATGATGGTGTGAGCGTGGTGGGTTTTACTTGCCATGTGCGCGATACAGTTCTCCGCGGCCGCGTGGAGTCGAAACAGAAAGCAAAGGAAATTTACGAAAAGGCCAAAGAAAGGGGGGAGGCGGCGGCACTTCTATCCCAGTCTGTCAGTGCCTCAGATGTCTTTATGACTCGTCTCGGGAACGTCCCAGCTGATGGGAGGGTTGTCGTTGAGATCACCGTTCTCGGGGAGTTGAAGCAAGATGCGCAGGCGGATGGTGTGCGGTATACGCTCCCTAATAAGATTACTCCGCGATATGGGGATCGCGAGGACGATCTCACGGTTCCGTCAAAGCTTGACCTGGGTGGTATATCTATTATGGTGGACGTTGTTATGGAAAAAGGGTTGGTGATTCGGACAATCCAGTCTCCCAGTCATCCTATCAGGGTTGAACTCGGACGTACATCAAAGATGTCTGAAGACATATTTGAGCGCCACTGTGCATCCGCAAAACTAGGCATTAAGGGTGACGATGCGGTGATGAAAGAGGATTTTATCTTGATTGTCAAAACGGATATGCAAGATACGCCCTGTGCTCTTCTCGAGACTCACCCTGCGAACCCAGACCAGCGGGCACTGATGGTCTCGCTAGTCCCCAAGTTCGGCCTCCCGCTGGGAACCCCGGAGATTGTCTTTGTCATTGATCGAAGTGGGAGCATGAGTGACAAGATTCCGACATTGAAATCAGCGTTGCGTGTATTCCTCAAGTCCCTCCCCCTCGGCGTCCATTTCAATATCATTTCCTTTGGATCTTCTCATAGTAGTTTATGGGGTCACAGCCAAGCCTATGACCAAACGACACTGAAAAGGGCGCTGGAATTCACAGACAGTATCGGAAGTGATATGGGCGGTACTGAGATTCTGACCCCTCTTAAGGCAGTAGTAACGAGACGACTCAAGGATCAAGACCTTGAGGTTTTGCTACTCACCGATGGTGAAGTCTGGAATCAGCAGCACATCTTCGACTTCGTCACGGAAGCTGCTGGAAATAGCCCTACGAGGTTTTTCTCTCTTGGGATCGGTAATGGTGCGTCCCATTCCCTCATCGAAGGTATCGCTCGAGCAGGGAAGGGATTCTCGCAGTCCGTCACGAATTATGAGGAGCTGGATAGGAAAGTCATCCGGATGCTGAAGGGGGCATTGATGCCACACATTGACGATTACACCTTGGACTTACATGTGCCTCTCGCTGAAGAGGAGGATTTTGAATTAATTGAACCAGTGGATGGCCAGTCCTCAACAACCGTCGAAATGATGTCGGAAAGAGCCACATCCACTCAAACTATATCTCTTTATGACGAAGAATATAAGGAGTCCGATGCAAGAAGTAACGGCACAACAGCAGAAATAAGCCAACCACTGCCCAAAATCAATATACCAGCTGCTATCCAAACACCAACAGATATTCCACCCTTGTACCCGTTCATCCGGTCGACGATATACGTGCTATTCTCTCCAAAAACCGGCCCACTCCCGGACAAAATCACTTTGCGTGCTACCAGCAAACATGGGCCATTATCGCTAGAAATCCCCATTACAAATGCAGGACAGGGCGAAACAATCCACCAACTAGCCGTGAAGAAGGCCATGATAGACCTTGCGGAGGGCCGCGGCTGGCTCAGACAAGTCAAAGATCGCAATGGTACATTGATCAAGGAGAAATGGAAGAGCCGTCTCGATGAACTCGTCAAAAATGAGTGTGAGAGACTTGGAGACAGTTTCCAGGTTGCTGGAAAATATTGCTCCTTCGTTGCCGTCGATGGTCTGACTGGTGACCTTCAAAGAACGCATGACGTGTACCAAGCGCTTGACCGACTAGAGGAAAAGGCTGGTCTCGAGATAAGATTGCATTTATCTGGCATCCCTCCTCCGATACCTTCGACGAGACTGCGAATTCCATCTGCTATTGAGCGGGGAGAGAGACTGGATGCGAACTCCTTATCACTTGATACATTAAGAGAGAAAAGTGCGTCTTTCAGAAGATCAAAGAAAAGGGGAATCGCAAGCTGGTTCCAGCTTCCAAAATTTGCTTCTACCGACGAGAAAGATAAAACCCATGATGTACTCGAAAACACAGACCCGATTACTAGCAAGGTGTACTCTCTCATCGCCATGCAGACATTCGACGGTCCGTGGGACTGGTCCGACGCTCTATTTGAAGTACTCGATATGGATGAGGGAAAAACCAAATATGAGCTGAGAGCCCTTTACAAGAAAGCCTCCGGGGACGACCCTGTGGCGTTGGAGTCTGCCTCTCGAACAACCATCTTTGCTACTTGTTTAGTAGGGCTGTTCTTCGAGAAGAAGGCTCCGGACTCTAAGGAGCTATGGGAGCTGGTAAAATCGAAGGCGGATGACTGGGTCAAGATAACAATGGACTCCCTGGACCACAAGGACCAGGAGATCATGAGAAAGGTTATTGACGGGATGGGGTCCTTACTGTGATACATCAATGAACCCAAAGCGGTCCTGCAAGGACGCTGGGAGTACACGGGCGATTCTCTCGCAACAGTACAAAGTCTTTTCCATAGACAATAATAAGTCAAGTGATGAAGTCCCAGCTATTCGATTGTCATATCCATAATTCTTACTGGGCGGATGATAGGGAGTCATAGCAAAGAAACCAAGGTGGTTACGCAGGATAGATTGAGCAGCAAGTAGAGCGACGACAGAGCCCCCTTCTCAACAACACGCAGTGTAACTGAGGGCAATCGACGAGCCTCTGGATATGAGGAAATACTCCGGGTTGAATGAGCAATATCTCGACGGTGTTATGCGATGCTGAATATTGACTGAATATCTGAAGAAGGACATCCAGTATAGAAAGGCCTAAGAGCTGACTGTTCCATTAATCTGCTTTTAACTGTCAGTTTCCCGAAATTCATGGGTATTTTGGCCTTGTAAAACCATGTAAAACCAAAGAATGAGCATATATGGGAAGAAGGAAAAGTATTGGTGACCAGGGAGAAGCACTCAGCTTTCTATAGATATGTGAAATTCGCAGAAAAATATATTGCCCATATTTCATTCCAATTTAATACCCTCTTTCGACAGCCTTGAGGCATGTACTGATCCGTGACATTTCAGTGAAATTGCAAGCAGCTGCGATCCCCTGACTTTCCCTTCCACGACCTCAGCGCAGCCCATCTTCTCAATTCACTACCATTCAATCGATCAACCTTTCAGGGTCTTCATCAGTATCTCACTTAGAAGTCCAGAGATTTCACTCTAGCTACCATGGACTTCTGCCTTCGATGCAACTCTCTCAGCTGTCGGTCGTCGTTAAAGGAAAGGGCAGTCGTTACTACATGCTCGTGAGTAGGACATTGTTTTGCTCTTCGCTAAAGAGTGCCTCGAACTAACGTTTCAGTCATATTTTCTGCCTTGAATGCTCTGAAAAACTCGGTCTTTCACGGCCCACCGGAGGCGAACGTCGTTGTCCAGCCTGCCAGACCACCCTCGTTAATCCGGATGACGCTGTAGTGACAGTTCTGGATCCGACAGAGGATTATAAGACCAGTGTACTGAGTGGACTTGACCCAAATACTATCATGGAATGTGCGGGGCGAGCATTACTCTTCTGGACATACCAAACGACTCAAGAAATGTACGCTGCAGCGGGTCGTCTATCTCAGCCAAGAGCAATACAATAACACTTTCCAGATTCTACCAGGAATTCCTTGGGAAGACGCTTACGGACAAATACACGGGCCTAAACACACAAATGGACAAGGTGATTCACAATGCCAACACGGAAATCTCGACTTTGCAGACAAGACTGGCGGGTCTGTACCACCTTAAGAGCATTTCTGTCTGATTTAGCAATCCGCTGACCATAACCACTAGACATGCAGACGGCGCAAGAACAACTCCGGAAGAAAAATCAGGAACTCGTCGACATGTATCGAGAGAAATGCAAAAAGTTTTCCCAGATTACCAACTTATACAACCTACTCAAATCCCGAGCGATGCGAGCTCATGTGCAGAATGCTGCTGTTTCCCAGGCCCTTAATTCCTTAGATATGCCTCGTAATGATCCCGCGGGGTTGAATAAGCCTCTAGGGGTATCAGTACCACCGCAGACTCCATCGAATCGCCAGCAGAATATGTATCCTGTCGACCCTGACGGGGTAGAGCAATTACATAGGCACCAGCGGAGCGGTACCGGTAGCTCAAAAGGAACAAAGCAGAGGGCTGATGTGGCTGCAATGCCGCCTCCAAGCCGCCCTACCGGAAGCATTAGAACCCGTATGTGCATTGCATTCTTCATGTCTAAGAGCTACTGAGTCTGTATAGGTGACCCTCCCAATGCTACGCCGCATCATCGAACAAGACTTGGAGTTTCACGACCGTCGACCGGGATGTCTCAGTTACCACATGACAGTATCATGCTAGAGCGATTCCAAAATGATCAGACACAACAAAACGAAGGTTTCATCAACCCACATAATTCAACTCACCGAGAGAGCTTGAATACTCCAGGTCGAAGGACATCGGACGGCCATTCCGGACTAAGGTCGCTTTTCAACAGTACAATAATATAATCCACGTCGAAATAAACATACAGGTTGTTGAAGGATTGGAGAATAGAAGGCGCAGATTATTTCTTTCTCGACTAGTTTTGTATGTGTGAGATTGATGATGATGCCGCACGTTACCAGCCATATACACCAACCACCTTAATGAATTGGGGATGATTCATGTTCGTACTTGTATGTAATAATAGAATTCAATTATCAGCTGTTTCCAGGTAACAGCACTAGTAGTTCAGCTTGTCCAACAATGATTGATTTTATGCAACACAGCCTCTCTCTAATACTGACAACCTACATAGGACAATACTAGGGCTTTGACTACTAAATATCCAAGTAGCACCAACCACACCATAGCCAAAAAGAAAAAAAAAAAGAAGAACATTAACCTGAATTCCCTCCAACAGTCAACCACTTACAACTCCCTGACTCCTGACTCCCAGGAGATCCTATCTAGCCCGTCTTACACAGTTCAGTGCTTCCCACAGTTGAATACGCCTCAGTTCAATCCACCCTTGAACTCCTAGTTTCTACCTAGATAATAGACACCAATACCGATACCGATATAGACATAGATATAGATATAGATAGTTAAATAGTACGAATACCTCCTACCCACCTGAACCCAATCCATCCAATCCAATCCAACCCCTACCGCTTTTCACGCGCGCAAAACGCAACCAAGCTACTAACTACTATAGTAGGGTAGGTATTATGCGCGCCTCTCGGACGGACGGAAGCACACCACAACACAACCCTCCCATCTTCCTCTCTCCCGAAAAAAAAAAAAACCACCACCACCACAATCCTTATTTTTTAATTTTAATTTGGGTCCCCCTGCAGCAGCAAGGAAGCTCGTGTGGATCTCTAAGGGGGGGACATTTTTATCTTGGTTAAGCTTATTTGGACCTCTGTTTTGCGGTTTCCGTACGGTGGTGCGTATACTCTTGTAAGGTATTACTAGTACTTTCTGTACTTGCAGTACTTCGTGTACTTCCTGTGCTGGTAGTACTACTATGTACCTATTTGGTTCCTGGTATTTATTTTTACTTTGGTTGTTGTAATGTGAGTATGATCTTTTAAGGCTGGATTTATTTACTATCTACCTACTAGTACTGTGGTCTGTGGTTATGGAGATATGGGAATCATATTGTTGTAACAAGTCTAGTAACAGGATCGAGTCCGTTTAAAATGAATCTCTCTCCCCCAAACACTTTCGTCAGGTTCGTCTTTACCATTTAAAAAATAAGAATAAAGGAGAAAAAAAGAAATGCGAGAGAAAACCATCATGCCGTGCGTTCAGAAGAAACCTCGTATAGAATTAAATTAAGTAGATCAAAGAAAAAGAAAGACCCTTTTTTACGCAGTACCAAACTCCTTGACGTTGGTTTCCTTGCCTAGCAGGGCAAGGGGCACAATACCACTGACGTGCATTTCAGGTCCATAGACGTGCATGTTGAGGCCAAGCTCTTCTCCGACAGCCTTGATGTTCTTGAGACCCTCCTGGTAGTTGGGGCCAGCACGGCGGACCCAGATTTGGACCTTGTGTTCGTTAAGGACAGGGGCAACCTCACGCAGTGCGCGGATGACACCCTTGAAGGTGGAGGCGACGTTGGTGAAGTTGGCAATACCACCACCGATGAAGAGAACCTTGCCGTCGGGATGAGTGGGGGCACGCAGCATCAGGTCGAGGACGGTACGGGCATAGTTGAAGGTCTGCGTCTCGGTGGGAGCACCAGAGTATTCACCATAGTTGGCGAGTTCACTGACGAAACCAGCAGAAGCAATGGCGTCAGCATAGACGACGGAAGCACCACCACCGGCAACGAGAGTCCAGATACGGCCATTGGCGTTGAGGACAGTGAGCTTGAGAGAGGCACCAGTCTTGGCGTCCATGTCGGAGATGAACTTCTCCTCCTTGCTCAATTCACGGCCAAAAGGAGCGGGGAATTCCATTGGGGGACCGGCGTCAATGTTAACCTTGTCGGACTTGGGGAGCGCAGCCAACCCCAGGTTGGCTGGGCTGCGGGCAATCGCCCACTTAGTACCACACTCGAACTCAGCAGTCTGGTCCAGCTTAGCAGCCAAGTCGAGGAAGTGAACGTCAGCGGAAGTAGCATCTGCGTTGGGAATCACCACCAGAGGGTTGATCTCGAGGTAGGTGAACTGGCTGTCGACGTAGACAGCGTACAGACGGGAGATGAAGTCAACCAGGACATTGTGAACACCCTTGGGCACCTTGCTTAACAGAGTCGAAGCAATCTCCTCGTTAGAGGGGTAGTTCTTAAGGTTAACTGGGATGAGAAGCTTCTCTGCCTTGGCGTCAACGTCGCCAACATCGACACCACCTTCGTGAGTGAAGAGGATCCAGTCACCCTAGCTAATGTTAGACACTGGAGAGGAGAATTATGAAGCCATTGAGCAGGCAATGGAGAGTTTTCTTACCTCACGCACGGAGTGGATGTTGATGTAGTACTCGGTCTCCTGGGGATGGGGAACAAAAGGCTCGACAAGGAATTGTCGGAGAACACCAGTGACTGACTCAACCTGGACATCCTTTGCAGCCCGAGCCTCAATCCATTCCCTAGCCTCAGCCCAGGTCTTGTTCAAGGCGAGCAGACCGCTCTTTCCTCGTCGCTTGATCAATTGATCTGGCTTGGCAACGAACTTGGATCCGGGAACCAACAGCCATGGATATGTAACCTCAGCCTGGTCAAGAACATCCTTGACCGCAAGATCGTCGGGGAAGTAGAGAGAGGCGAGCTTGGGAGGGGGGTTGTGGGTGGAAGAAGGAGGCAGAGGAGTCGGCTTGATGACGGGAGCACGAGTGAGGTGGTAGTTGAGGATGGCCTTGCCATCAGCTTCGAGGATCGATTTGGCAGACATTGTGTATGTGGTGGGTGTGTGGTGGGAGAGAGAGAGAGGGAGAGGGGAGAAGAGCGATGGTTATGAGCTGTGAAGGAGGGGAAGAGTAGTAGTGATGATTGGGATGAGGAGAAGAGAGTTGAAGGGAAACAAGCCCCAGATAATGGTCAAGAGGAGGGTATACTTTGAAATTGAAGAGAAAGAGAGAAGAAGAGAAGGAGGAAACAAAAAAAAAATAACTTATTCTGCGAGTTCGGCGGAAAAACCTCCCAGAGGAAGACGAGGAATTATGGTGAAGCGGGAGGGGGGGAAGAGAGGGGAAAAAAAGAAAATAGATGGAGTAATAATGGGAGCGGACGTCAAGAAGGTATCAGCTGCGTATTAATTGTTACAGAGGTAATCACTGGGGTTCTGGATCCGGAGCTGGTAATAAATAATAATAGAATAATGAATTGATGGGCAAAGCCAGAATATACTGACGGTACAGCCAGATACAGGTACGAGGCATCAGCACCGAGCTCGGGGTGGAACGTAGTACTCTACTACTACTACTACTACTACTACTACTACTACTACTACTACTACTACTACTACTACTACTACTACTACTACTACTACTACTAGAGTACTATACTAGTAGTGGTGGCAGTGGGGAGAACTGGTAACTTACACGCTGGAAATGACTTGTTGAGTGAGAGCTGACGGGTTTGCTGGGCGGCGTTGGGGATCCTCGGTGACGGTATTTTAATCGCAGTATCCGCCCTACGCTGTAGCCTCAATACTGTACACTAGTAACTTCGACACTTGCGTCTCCCATGCAACAAGGATTGCCCGATTATCTTTTCTTTTTGTTGAGTTTTCTCTCTTTCTTTGGGGTTTGTTGACTGCCTGAACTCATTACTAGCAGCCTAAATCTATGATGGTGTCTCGTGGCTGGCAGAGCTTATTGTCGTCATGGTCTGTTTTATACTCGGTAGAGTGTATACTACTCTCCCCATACTTTCAGATTAAGGTATGTGCTAGCAACACCAGGCTGCCTGAGTTTCCCAACAGCTCTCTCAAACCGCTCTTAATGGTACTACGTATGTACAGAGCTGTATTCGAATAACTCAAGGTTATTTACTTGTGATGATGACTATGATTATTCCAGAAGAAGTTTACTCTGAGTACTACCACTTAGTTACTATAAGAACAATTATATCCCGGGTTGCTACACTTATTACCCGCATTATGATTATTATGATTACCCTGTATGATGATTATGATGATTATTTTGATTACCTGTACTATGATAGTTATAATTATTGACTATTCTTTACCCCGAGTAATCTACTCCTGTGTATGTATCTCGCAGGCCCATGATGGATCCGTTGCAGCAGCACTTGGAAATTGGGTCTGGGCTCCACCGTCTCACTAGACCGAACTCGGTCAAGAACAACAACTCGACTTACATGTCATGATGGAATCTTCGAAGTACGCCCAAGTACGCGCCCACTTCATGATGGATTCTTCGAGGTATGTACAAGAACGACCACTTTTATTCCCTCGTCTGTCGCATTCTTTCACTCTCTGCCCCTTCACCGTGACCGATAATATGCAGCCAGATCCTTACAGGGGCTAATTAGAATCTCAGAATGTCCGGGGTGGAGGACTCCAGATATGAAGCTGCGACATACTCCGGACTCCGTACTCCGTAGTAGTAGCAGTAGCAGTAGTAGTACACAGTAGTGATTCTGCTTCTTCCATCCTTCTCGGGAGTTGACGACTACTTGGTCGACGGAGTATAGACATGTTTTCTCCGCATCTCAATTATTTTCTATCAGTACATTCTAAGAACAACAATGAAAAAAGAAGTAATAATGATGATGATAATCACCGAGCTATTATTATTCCTACTGTAAGAGATCTCATCTCATATACGATCATACGAGCCCTATTATTATTATTATTATTATTATTACTATATTATTATTATTCGGCATATTTTTATTTTCCCAACTGTTCAGGCTGGTGGACCCTCCCCAGCTTCCAGCGTATGTATGGTATTGTACGGCACATCTCTGGGTCAATACCATACGCAATACCAGCTACTGTTACCTCACCTCCTCCTCCATCGCTCGCGGGCTCCATAATAATCATCCTCATCGCCTTTTTTCCTTCAAAGTAAAAAACCCCCCTCTTCGTTCTCCTCCATCAGCTCCCGATATCGTCCTTTTACTCCGTTTTTTCACCTCTTGATTCTTTATTATTTTCCTCCGACCTGACGTTGTCTTTTTTTCTTTTCCCTCCCTCCTCCAGTTTCTTCCCATCAATCCCATCTCCATCTTCTACCTCCATCTCCTCTCCTCAGTTGGATCTCTTTCCCAACCTTTCTCTCCCACCACCTCCTCCTCTTCCTTATACTCAATAGGACCTCCTCGAAGTTGCTCTGCTTCTTTGCCTGCGACTTCTGCTCTTCTCTTAATCTCAATTCTATTAACCTAATAATACTCCTTCTCCTTCATTGTTTACTCCAAAAAGCTCTGTTGACAGGTACGCACTGCACTACCCCTCCTTCACACGCTGCCAATTGCTTGACCCTCCTACTGACATTTCATTGCTTCAACAGAGTAATTAGCCAATATGCCTGCCTCTGCTCCTCTCGTCAGCACCGCCAATGGCGGCTCTGCCGACGACAACATCACTCGCTTCAACCCCCCCAGCCGAGTCCGCTCTCCCTTCGCTGATGCTCTCTTCCACAACAAGACGAGATGCTTTGTATAGTGAGTGTGATATGGGCTCCTTGCGGCCAATTGCATAGACTGACAGCTATCATAGTGGTATGCAGCCTCGAGCAGTGCAGGGTATGCTCGACTTCGATTTCATCTGCAAGCGGTCCACACCTTCCGTCGCTGGTATTATCTACACATTTGGCGGTCAGTTCGTCAGCAAGATGTAAGTTGATGCTCGGTCCTAATGGCACTGGTAGGTGCTATAATTGGAACCACTTCTAATGGTCCACCCTCAGGTACTGGGGCACGAGCGAGACTCTCCTTCCCGTCTACCAAGATGTCGCAAAGGCCATGGCCAAGCACCCCGACGTTGATACCGTTGTCAACTTTGCCTCTTCCCGTTCCGTCTACACCTCCACCATGGAGTTGATGCAGTATCCTCAGATTAGGTCCATTGCTATAATTGCAGAGGGTGTCCCGGAAAGGGTAAGTTCTGCAACCAACCCTTCTCTTGCAAAACTTATTCGCTAACTAACATCTCCGAAAAGCGAGCACGTGAAATCCTGGTTACTGCTAAAGAGAAGGGCATCACCATTATCGGCCCTGCCACCGTAGGTGGTATCAAGCCTGGTGCTTTCAAGATTGGCAACACTGGTGGTATGATGGACAACATTGTGGCCTCCAAGCTCTACCGCAAGGGATCCGTTGGTTACGTTTCCAAGTCCGGTGGTATGTCTAACGAATTGAACAACATTATCTCTCAAAACACCGACGGTGTTTACGAGGGTGTTGCCATTGGTGGTGACCGTTACCCTGGTACCACCTTCATCGATCACTTGTTGCGTTACCAGGCTGAGTCTGAGTGCAAGATCCTCGTCCTCCTCGGTGAGGTCGGTGGTGTTGAGGAGTACCGTGTGATCGAGGCTGTTAAGAATGGTACCATTACCAAGCCCATTGTCGCTTGGGCCATTGGTACCTGCGCTAGCTTGTTCAAGACTGAGGTTCAATTCGGTCACGCCGGTGCTTCTGCCAACTCCCAGCTGGAGACAGCTGTGGCTAAGAACAAGGCCATGAGGGATGCTGGTATCTATGTCCCTGATACCTTTGAAGAGTTGCCCGAACTTCTCAAGAAGGTTTACGATGAACAAGTTGAGAAGGGCATCATCAAGCCCCAGCGCGAGCCCGTTCCCCCCAAGATCCCCATCGACTACTCTTGGGCTCAGGAGTTGGGTCTCGTCCGTAAGCCTGCTGCCTTCATCTCCACCATTACCGACGACCGTGGCCAGGAGCTTCTGTACGCTGGAATGCCCATCTCCGATGTCTTCAGGGAGGATATTGGCATTGGTGGTGTTATGTCTCTCTTGTGGTTCCGCCGCCGCCTGCCTAGCTATGCCGCCAAGTTCCTGGAGATGGTTCTCATGCTCACTGCTGACCACGGTCCCGCTGTCTCTGGTGCCATGAACACAATCATTACCACCCGTGCTGGTAAGGACTTGATCAGTGCCTTGGTCTCCGGTCTTTTGACCATCGGTTCTCGTTTCGGTGGTGCTCTGGATGGTGCTGCCGAAGAGTTCACTAAGGCCTTCGACAAGGGCATGAGCCCTCGTGACTTTGTCGACACCATGAGAAAGGAAAACAAGCTCAGTATGTCCCCTCCTTTTTTTTCCCCCCTTTTCTTTGTTCTCAGGTCCCCTCATTATTGTATCAACTTGACTAATATCTTGTCTAGTCCCTGGTATTGGCCACCGTGTCAAGTCCCGCAACAACCCTGATCTTCGTGTCGAGCTTGTCAAAGAGTACGCCAAGAAGAACTTCCCTACCACGAAGCTGCTTGACTACGCAATTGCCGTCGAGACTGTCACAACCTCTAAGAAGGACAACCTGATCCTTAACGTCGACGGTTGCGTTGCTGTCTGCTTCGTTGACCTGATGCGCAACTGTGGTGCTTTCTCCCCCGAGGAAGTCGAGGACTACATGCGCATGGGTGTTCTCAACGGTCTCTTCGTCCTGGGTCGCAGCATCGGTCTGATTGCGCACTACCTCGACCAGAAGAGACTGCGCACTGGTCTCTACAGACATCCTTGGGATGATATCACATATCTGCTCCCTGCTCTTCAGAAGGGCGGTTCTGAAGGCCGTGTTGAGGTCAACCTCTAATTTTAATTCCCCCATTTCTTCGTCTTAATTATTATACATCTTTCTTCCCGGGACTCAATCGGTGTGGGACGCCGGTAAATTCACGGAATCATAAAATCCGCCCTTTTGTGACGTCAGGAGTTATGACGGCTTATGTTATGCATTGGTTTCATTCAATCTTATCCATTTTCCCTTTTTCTTTTCTTTCTTTTTTTTAGATACGTCTTGTAGTAAGCACATGTGTTATGACAAGCTGATAAAGTTGATGAACTTCGATTCAAAACCTAAGGGAGTAGTATATGGCATTATATCAACGTAAACAGTACTATGTAGTACTATGTCATGCATGAGTTCTACCCTAGAACAAGCAAGCAAGCACATGACCAATTTGGATAGTTATCCATACTCGAAAGTACAAAACACCTAAACCGCTTGTGACGTTGGCACCTTCGCCTTTCTCCGCCCCAGCAACACCTGCATATCCATCCATAACCCCCGCGAGATATCACGCAAAGCACCGGTACTTTCAACCTGCACTTGATATTAGTAACGCGGCGACATAGGCATTTGCATCTCTATTTCCATTTCCACAAGAAAAGAAAAGAAAAGAAAAGAAGATATCACTTACTATAGGATATATAACACAGATAACCACACTAACCCAAACCCAGATTAAGGACACCACAACCCACCCGGTGAAGAAGGACTTGCTGTAGATATACTGGGTTCCGAAGAGGGTGAAGGGCACCAGGATGATGGCGATGAGGATGAAGGTTATAATGGCTAGGCGAGCGAAAAGCTCGGCTTTTTTCGCGAGGACTGGGTCGAGCGGTTCGATTTGGGTTGACTCGAGGTATTCGACTATTTCGTTGCGGGCGGTCGGTTTTTTGGTGTCCTCTTGGTTTTGGGGTGGAATTGGGTTCAGTTCGAGTGCGAGTTCGGGGGTTTCTGCTTTCTTTTCGGGAGTTGGATCGGCCTGGTGGTGGTGGTGGTGGTGGTGATGATGATCTTCAACGAGTGAGGCTGGAGTTTCCGACGGGACTGCTACTCCGAAGATTTTGTTGGATCGTTCGATGTGGTCTGGGTCTGTTGACATGTATTTTGCAGGGAAGATGATGCTGAGGACGACGGCTGAGATGGCGCCCACGCCGAAGGAGGCGACGTTTCCTGCTACAGTGTTGGTTACTTCGCCTGTTGTTTCGACGCTGATGGATCCCTCGCGTTTCCAGGTTGTGATGAACCAGACGATTAAGCCGGATAGAAGGCCGATCCATGGGGAAGCGACAGCTGCCACTGTGGACATGCGGTCCCAGATAAGGATAAGACCGACTGGTACGGCAGCTCCGCCGACGATGACGCCCAGGACGGTTAAGAGCCAGGTTAAACTGACACCGACAGCGTTGAGGATGCAACAGAAGGTTGAGAGCACCAGGGAGAACAATGCGATTCCCCAATGGCTAATGCGTACAAGTGTCGCGGAATCTGTCTTTGGGCGATAGTAGGTCTTGTACACATCAAAGGTGAGGAGCGAGGAGACGGCGATAAGCTCTGCGGATGTTGAGCTGGTAACAGCCATAAAGAGTAAAATCAGCATGAGAACTGCACCACCTTTCCCGAGCAATGCGATGGCTGTCGCCGGTGCTGATAGGCCTGCCCCGACCTGAGCCGGTGTCAGAGGGTTGGGGTACGTTGGGAATGATGGGTCACTGGTTAAGGCTGCGCAACCAAGACCCATAGCTGTGGCAAAGCCAAATGGAATGCCTAATGCAAAAGGTCTGTTTAGCCTAGAATCTACATACAATGTGCCCATAGAGGCCCAAGGATGGGTTAGTTGATTACTCACCATACCAAGCAATACCGCCGAGCATGTACGCCTTGACCGACGTCTCTGGTCGTGAGGCGATCGCGCGCTGCCAATAGGCTTGATCTAGCCCAACAGTGGTGAATCCAGAAACAAACAGGTCAATGGCAAAGATGAGACCATCCACCGAACGAAATGCCAGATAAGACCCGTCGGTGTTGCGCTCAATCGGCATTGCACGTGAAGCGTCCTGGAGCAGGTCATACAGCTTACCAGGGCTTCCAATAACATCACTGGTGGCCGCTACTGTAAACCCAAACACCAGAATGGCAACGAACAGGATCACGGTATGCGTATAATCGGCAATGAAAGTGGACCGTAATCCACCAGCAATGACATATGCCGCCACAACAGCAGGGATCAGAAAAATTGCCGCATAGACGTTCATACCCGTTAAAGCTTCCACAACCTGCGCGCCTCCTAGCACCAAACACGCGCCAACCAGCATATTCGTAGCCAGGCCGTTATACAAGTAAGTGATATGCGCGAGCTTTCCATGACGAGCAAGCACAATTTCGGGCATTGTATGAGCACCAGGGGCATTGACCTTGATCTTCACGGCGACGAGCGAGAAGAGAAGAATTTGCACGGTGCCCATGGCGCCGTACCACATGGGCCCACATACTCCATAGGTGTAGGCAAACGTTGAGCTCGTCAAAAGTGTAGCAGACCAGGTCCAAGAAGAAACAATCCCAGCAGATATCAAGCCCGGCTTGATCGAGCGCGATGCAGTATTGAACTCCTCCGAGCCATGAGTCGAGAAACTTGTATAGCGGTTTTGAAGCCACGTAAGACCAAGCATGAAAAGCGCAAAGAAACCGCCAATGCCTATCACGATGCCATATCCGGCGCCGGCGGGGAGAACTTGGAGATCATGAGCCATAGCTGCAGCCTGCTTCAATGAGACAACAAAAGATGATATCAAAAAATAGCAATATGATCTTCATCCTCGCCGCAGGGTTCACCACGGATAATAAATCCTGCAGGACTATAGTGCTGTTATCACAGAGACATTTTCGATCGTCATTCCTCCTCGTTGGGGAAGCATTGATAAGACGAAAGATCCACATTGGCAAAGTCAAAAGGACAGTGGCGACTGGACAGAAGAGGAAGATCAGCTGGGGCAAGCTGCATATGATCAATCCTCTATCTCAGAAGCGAGGCGGTCGATGATGCTGCTATCAGCTATCTGAGGTCGTGGATGTGGGGTAAGAAGGCCAGAATATCGCTGTCTCCAACAATAATTGGGGTAGTTGCCACGAACGGTTCTAGTAAGTGAGTTTATCAGAACCCCTGCAGGCCCAGAGGTTATATTTGGACTTCCAGTTGCGAAGCTTAGGAGTAGACTGCGTCCAGATCGTATCCTGTCACGAGGGTCTTATCTATCCCCGAGAGCTCCAATTTCACGGCCATCGAGACGGGTTCGAGTAAATGATATCTGTCTATTACACCGGAAATCACCTATGGAGGTTAACCAAAGTCAAAGATGAGCCACTCGCGTATGATGAATGACCAGTGATGGTGGAGCCCAGTTTAGCCATTGCGGGAGGTCGTTGGTGTGCCGCGTTCGACATAAGCATAGATAAGAAGGATTAATATTGGTTATTCTTGTCTCCGAATGTCCATATTTAGTCAGGCCCCAACTATTGTACTTCATAAGCCATCCGAATGTGGTCTCGGTGACTTCAACTGGAGCCCCGTAATTTGTAGAAGCGAAGTCGAAGGTGGAGGTGGAGGTTGGAGGTGGAGGCGATTTGGAGTGTTTGCATTTGACGGCAATAAAAACGAAGACGGCGAATAAAAGCTTGGCTTTCTTGGTCTCTCACAACCACAGTCACAATCGCAAAGATAATCTGTCAACAGCTTCTTATTGTATTCAAGAATAAGGTGAAATAACGGAAAAGAATTCAAATGGTCCGCGTCAAACACCGCTATCTCCTCCTCAACATCCTCTACCCCGAACCCTCTTCGTCGCCCTCGTCTTCTACCAAAAATGGCCCAGTTCCCCCTCAACTGCGAATCCACGCACCGACCTCCGATGCACTGAGTCCTAGTCTGCTTGCCAAGATGATTAGAGAAGAAGTTGCTCTCATATTTGGAGACTGGGGGGTAGGAAGACTAGGTGGAGTTGGAGCAGGTGGTGTGAGTGGTAAGAATAGCTTTTCTAACCTTCCCTCCCGCCTCTTTCCCCCAATTGAACAGACCCCATGAGATAGACACGGGACTAATTGATCTTTGGGGTGGGCGCATGAATAGTGAAATACCTTTCCCCTGCAACCTCAACTGCGATCGTCCGTTGTCCGCGCGCGTCCTACCGTCTTGTCTGGACGGCGCTTACATACCTGTCCCATGTGCCGGATTTTTCCACCGGGTCTCGGTCAAAACGAGCAGAGTACCCGAGTTTGACCAGGCCCTGTGTGTTTCGTATTGTCAAGGTGTCTGGGACAATCCGCAAGGTGGAGGAGGAGGCGATTCGTAGGGCCAGAAGGGAGATCGTGAAACTGAGGGGGGCAGAAGAAGTAGGCGTCTTGGAGGGCCTTATTGGGGGGTTGAATTCGCATGAGGACGGCGGTAATAATGGAGCTTCTGTCCCTGTCGAGGATTCGGAAATTGAAGATCTGGAAATGGGCAGTGATGGTGATTGAAAGGACTCTGGATATCAAGCTACCTTCGTCATTGGTGATGGGAGTCCGTTCTTCGTATGTACATTTATATTCATTAGAGATACCCTATGTTACACTTATAGAGATGATTATTTTCAAGGTTCATTTCTTTCGTATAACTTTCACTCCGCCATCTGGTATATACCCTCCACCCAATCCATCGAAATCATCACCCTCGTCTTGGTTCCCGGCGCTCTCAGACACGCCTCTATTATTTTTCTTAGCTTCCTCCTCTAGCTCCCTTCGTTCCTGTTCATCGTACTCGTCTCTGGCATCTATCCAGCGCTCCTGTACGTCTCGAATGTCCATCGTTCCCATGCCTTCCCGGACAGCAACCTGCCAGACGGTGTCATTCGCGCCCTCTGCTGGCCCAAACACATACCCGCTCGCCCGGTCTATTACATTCAAAAGGTTCATCATGCTCTTTTTGTCCTCGACCGCAAGCGTCTCAAACCCCACGAGTCCGAATTCTTCAACCAAGTCGACAATAGCATTGTTTAGCGCTCCAAATTTGCTGTGTGACAGACGAGACGACTCTGCTTCCAGATGTGGGATGAGATATGAAAGGTCCTGTACCTCGGTATAGAAATCTAGATTGAAGGGAAGGGGGGAGTAGTTCGATAAGTTATCGATCTTCGTCAAGACGTTCAAATGCGGCAGGTCCATTTGGAGCATGGCTCGAAGGCAGAGGATAAGGGATGAGATATACATCGATGGTAAAGTGAGGTTGTAGGAGTCAATAAGGTGTATTACTATTAGCTGTAAATTCCACAGTTAGACACGCTCCAGGAAACTAGACCTTTGGGGAGAGGAGACGGACTCTATAGCCTAGCTTTTGAATTTTAAAGAAAATGTTTCGCAACGAGGAGTGGTGTGTGAAGATTTCTACCTGCCCGGGACAATCGAAGAGAATGTAATCATCTATTATTCATCTCGATTTAGCGAAATCAGCCTGTGGTTACAAGCTTCGGACAAACGCATACCTCCAAGTCCCTTTAGCCCTTCCTCCAACCAGTCAAAGTTCTCCTCTAGTTCCTCTAAAGCATATAGAATGCCGCCATTCGGGCCCAGTTGATCCTCACTCATAACCTCCTCCAGCGTCACCAGGTCGCGAACGTCCAGCGCACACGGATATGATGTCTTGTCGTTTGCGGGGTCGAGGTTCACGATGGAGCATTTACGCCCGATGGCACCGAGGAACTGGTGCATGCCATTGCAGTATGTTGACTTACCTGCACCCGGCGGACCTATTACTAACTGCGCGAATGGCATGACGGCGATGGGGGAAGGTGCAAACTGTAGCGAACCCTCAAATATTCTCAGTCACAGAAAGAAAGAATGTCAAAGGTCGAGAAGTGGCGATGGCGGGGAGAATGCTCCAGGGCGGCAGGCAACGGCAGAAAACGATATATCAAGAGAAACAAAGCCGCAGCGTCGCCGGGTCGACCACCATCAGCTTGAAGTTTGAAGGGCACCGTCGAGTCCCTTGTGTACAGATAAAAGATGGCATCCAGTAAGTCGAAAGGCCAATGGGTTTTATGTATCCAAGTTAACTCCTTTTAGATCAGTTCACCATTGCATCTCCACCCACGGATGCCATATCGGCCTTGAAGTTCTCTCCCGAACCCGATTCCACCAGATTCGTTGTATCGTCTTGGGATAAGAACGTGTATGTTTACGACCTGCGCGATGAGAACGGAAGCTTAGGCGAGGGGAAGCTGCTGCAAAAATTTGAGCATCGTGCTCCGGTCCTGGATGTGTGTTTTGGCGCAAACGAAGATGAGATTTACACAGCGGGTTTGGACTGGGACGTGCGGAGGTAAGCTCCTTATATTCCCCTCCTTATACTCGATATTTTAATTCTCTTTAGAAGAAAATCACGCAGTGCGACTGACTCTGGATAGGATCGATATAGTAACCTCTGCCCAGACCGTTCTCAGCAGTCACGATGCCGGCGTTCGAAGCGTTGTCTACAGCAAGGAGCACAATCTGGTCATATCCGCCTCTTGGGACTCCACATTACATGTTCACCGGATGAGCGACGATAGAAACACCGTTGCCTCTTCTATAACTATCTCTTTACCCTCTAAACCCTTCTCTATGTCTCTTACAGCAACCAAACTCGTCGTCGCTATGGCTTCACGAGCGCTACATATCTACGACATCAAGGCACTAGCTGTTCTCACAAGCGAGGCGGAGGGACCAAATCCCAGGAAGGTTGAAGTTGAGCCGTGGCAGCGGCGCGAGAGCAGTCTGAAGTTCATGACCCGCTGTGTTGCATGTATGCCTGACGATGCAGGCTACGCTTCCTCAAGCATCGAGGGAAGAGTTGCGGTGGAATGGTTTGATCCATCATCCGAGTCGCAGGCACGGAAGTATGCCTTCAAATGCCACCGACAGGTATCAGAGGACATCGATGTAGTTTACCCTGTCAATTCGTTGGCTTTCCATCCCATACACGGAACATTCGCATCTGGAGGGGGCGATGGTGTGGTTGCTCTTTGGGATGGCATTGCAAAGAGGAGAATTAGGCAATATCAGAAGTATCCGTCCAGTGTAGCCGCCGTGGCATTCAGCTCTAATGGCAAGTATCTCGCCATTGCTATCAGCCCCGGTTTTGAAGACGGAAAGGATGATGTTGTTGATGGGACGGTGAGGATATGCGTTCGTGAACTTGGGGAGACTGAAGCAAAGGGGAAAGGCACAAAATAATACCAATCAATCTGTGCTCTTATGAAAATTATTATGACTAGGATCTGGAAACTATATAGGCAATAATAACCTCTTCCAAGTTGAAGTTCTCTATCGCTGCATCACGACAGCGCCAGGCAATCCAATCCAAGCCAGCACTCTAAATCGTATCATTCGTGTCGTTTCTTATTTTTTTTTTTTTTCCTTTCCCCATTTATGTCAGTTATTTGCGGCCTCACAACTTTCTAAAATATTCAAGGGGTTGCCTTTCTGACGGACACTGAGCCATCAGGCATGCCGAAATATGCCGCAACAGGACGCTGGCCACCGATCCCACCAAGAGCCTGCGCCTGAGGACCAGTAAAGCCAGAGAAGATACCCACATCCAGGACACCAGGAATCTGTTTAATCGCCCAGGATAGGGCGTCCACCTCCCAAACACCGGCTTTTCCGCTGCCATCTTTTCCAGCCGCAACGTCTGCCTTCGTCAGGAGGGTCTGGAAGGGCGCATCGATGATGAAAAAATCCTGGTCAGTCTTGAGAGGAGCACCCTTAGAGCCAACCTGCAGGCGAATGACGGGCTCGATGCTGCCAAGATGCTTGAGTGCAGTGAGTACTCGAGCGGCCGCAATCGGTGCGACCTCGATGGGGATGTATTTCCAGTTGGAAAGAAGACGAGACTGTAGCTTGCGGGAGTCTAGAAAAAAAAAGAGAAAAGAAAAAAAGAAGGAAACTAATGTCAGCTATGTTTTAGTGTTATAAATGATCTGACACGGGTTCACGAACCGGCAACGCAAATGAACTCTTTGGCTTGAAGAGCCACAATCTTCTCCTGGAAAAGACAAGCACCGCCGCCCTTAATCAGGTTGAGCTCGTCATCCACCTCGTCTGCACCATCAAAGGCAATATCTAGCACTGTGCCTGCTGGGAGAGCATCGAAATCGACCGCCGTCAAACCCGCGGAAACAATGAGTTGCTTGGATTGAAACCCCGTTGGGACGTACTTGGTACTGGACGTGTCGATTCCCAGCTCCTTAATGGCCTCGACGACATAGACGATGGTAGAACCACTGCCAATACCAACAAATTTGGCGTCTTTGGGGTAGTGGTTTTCAACAGCGGCCTTGCCAGCTGCGCGCTTTGCTGACTCGATAATACTAGTCATTGTTGAGTGGAGACGGAGTGATGTCGAGGACACTGGAGAGGAGGATACACCAAACGTGCGAAGACGAAGACTGGAGTGGACAACAAGGTAAGAGACAGATCCAAGCTGAATATTGCGCACGTCGCAAAGGTCTTAATATGCGGACGATTCCGGGGGAGAGTGGGGGAGAGCGGGCAAGCAAGCTCCAGCCCCCAGTAGTAACATTTTTGTCTTTTTTTTTGGTGGGCATTATCCAAGCCACTTACAAAGAATTATTAAAGCATGTCAAAGGAGTCACTCGTAGGGAATATCTCATTGCAATTGGTGTCTCTCTTGGCAGATCCACCTACTAAAGTACTTGCATGGGTTGACTTTACTCGCGAAAACCTGTCCCTGACACCTCTGGAGGTCGCAAAAAGGCCATTCTTTATGTCTTCTGTTGGTGGGGGTTGACGGCGTTGTCGTCATAGGCTTGGCGGCCTCAGGGCTCAGGCTGCCAGGCCCTGTTGACATGCACGTGACAGTCACCGGATTATCGATGATGCCTGTCCGTATTGGGTATTATTGTTACGCGCAGCAACCTCTCCAACCAGAGCCAATAATACTCTGCTTGTCTTTTTATCTCTTTGTCAGTCGTCTTTTTCTTCTGTGTTCGAATTTCAAGGGGCTCTTGCTATGACTGAAGATTTTCCTCAGGCCCTAGTCGGGCCCTCTTCCAAGGAGAGGAAATACGATCGTCAGTTGCGGCTGTGGGCTGCGAGCGGACAGCAAGCTTTGGAGGAGTCCCGGGTGCTTCTGGTCAACTCCGACGGGCCGTGGGGTCACCAGAGCACAGGAGGAACTGGCGTAGTTGGTGTTGAAACGCTTAAGAATCTGGTGCTTCCAGGAGTTGGGGGTTTTACGATCGTGGACCCTGCTGTTGTCACAGAACCTGATCTCGGAGTGAACTTCTTTCTTGATGAAGGGAGCCTGGGCAAATCCAGAGCTGAGGAGACTTGCCGACTATTAAAGGAATTAAACCCGGACGTAGAAGGCAGTTTCCACTCAAAGGTACATTATATTGCCTAGGGACTCCAACCCGACGGGACTGTCTTGTGCTAATTAGTTTTGTCACACCAGCCGATTGCAGAGCTCTTGCAGCAGGATCCAGAATTTCTCTCACTGCATAAGTTGGTTATAATATCTGGGCCCATAAAGCGCTCCTCATTGGAAACTCTGCGTGGGGGTGCCAAAGCACTGGGTATCCCTGTGCTATATGTCCGCTCCGTTGGATTTTATTCCATCTTTTCTCTCCAACTCGCTGCTGTCTTCCCCATAGTAGAGACGCATCCAGATCCTGAGACGACACAAGATCTTCGTCTTCTTAACCCCTGGCAGGAATTGACCGCAGCCGGCGCTAGTATTAGCGAGCTTGACAGTCTTGATGATCATCAACACGGCCACGTTCCGTACATATTGTTACTTCTCCACTACTTGGAAAAGTGGAAGGAGTCGCATAACGGAAACCCTCCTTCAAACTACAAGGAAAAGTCTGAATTCAGGGAGCTTGTACGGTCTAGTGCAAGAACGACCAATCCGGAGGGCGGCGAGGAGAATTATGACGAAGCAGTCGCAGCCGTACTAAAGTCATTGAACACATTTAGCTTGCGCAGCTCTACCCGAGAAATATTTGAGATGGAGCAGTGCAAGCACTTGAAGCCTGATTCCGCAGAGTTCTGGATCATTGCGTCGGCAGTCCGTGAATTCTACGAAAAACATAATATCCTCCCTCTTCCAGGCTCACTCCCTGACATGAAAGCCCAATCCGCCGATTACATTTCTCTGCAGAACATCTACAAATCTAAGGCGAGGAAAGATGTAGAAGAGGTGACTGATATCGTCAGAAGGATTGAAGCTCGGCAGGGACAGCGCTCAGCTGAAATTTCAGAAAAAGACATTGAGGTCTTTTGCAAAAACGCCTCCCATATCAAGGTGATTCATGGTCGGGATATCCCCAAAGTGGGTGGAGATGCGCAAGCTCTAAAGCGTCTTCGGGGTCACACCAACAACCCCGACTCACTAATCCCCATTTTCCTTGCTTTTGAGATCTTGGACAATGTGGTAACCGGGATTCAAGAAGGGAAGTATCCTGGAGAAGCGCTCGATGACGATGCCGTATGGAATTCCGAGGTTGATCGTGTCCTCGAAACGCTCGCATCGGATGATCCGGCGAGCGTTGAGGAAGATGCGCGAACAAGAATCTTGGAAGCCACACAAGAGCTCCGAAGAACAGATGGCGGCGAGCTGCACAACATTTCTTCTCTTTCCGGTGGATTAGTAGCTCAAGAAGCTCTTAAGGTGATCACACGGCAGTATGTACCCTTAGATAATACGTGCATCTTTGATGGTGTCCGCAGTCGCAGCGAGATGTACAAGCTGTGATGTAGACTCTGGGCAAGATTGTGTTGCCATAGAGTTATCGACTATGATGATGAAGCCATTTCACGAGATGAATTGATGAAATACCAATTTTATTTTAAAGAACGAGTAGTTCTTAATAGTACTCTTGTATAGTAAATGTACAGTACATTTTGCTGTCATCCGAATGTACATTTTACATGTGCAGCAAACAGGGCCACTCTGGGATACTCCCGGCACGGCTTTTTTTAAATAACAGTGGACTCTATCCCGGTCTTTTAGTTAGTCACCTATGGAATCTCTCAAGAATACGAATGGATCAAAAAGGTGCCTGGAGAAGGCTTCTCGACCGTTTGCAAAAATGATACCTAAGGATTAGCGGATACATTATTCTGATCGATAAACCCAGCCGACATTAAGTATAAGAATATCCCCTTGTTCATTGCAGATAGGCGGGCCAAATTCCGTCTCACTGGTCGTCCATATCCTCATTGCAGAATCTATCAGCAAGCTGGTTCTCCTCCCTCGGAATCCAAATATATTAGACGTCCCCCACCTCTTTCAATCTATCATCAAGATCAGAAGCTTCCTGAATAAGATTTAATTCATTCGTTGTTGGACCACTTGTAAATCCAGTCTGTCATACAGCTAATCGCATATCTAGAATCCGCATAGATCTTGACATTGAGGTATGGATTTGTGTTTAGCTCATAAAGCTTCCTCAGGGCTTGCTGCAGAGCAACAATGATGGCTGTGATTTCGGCTCGCTGGCTTGTGGGTGGAGGGCGTAAGGGTAGAGATCTTGTCCAACCGTTGTATTTTCCGTTTCTTTTCATGAAAACGGCGGCGGCGGCGCCTATTGTCCCTGGATATCCGTTGCCTCTACAGCCACCGTCGGTATAGATATGCATGATGTAAACCATGATGGCGATGGGGGCTAGACTCCTCGAGTATTGGAGTATGCGTGTATGGAAGGATGTTCTATGGGAGCATACTTATATATACATGAAACTTTCTTTCAATTGGATCTTTGGTGTTTCTTCATACTGGGTTATGTCTCAATTTTGTTCACGATAACAAGCATGTATCCTTTCCACCTCGTCAAACGAACCTCTATACCACGGCATCTAAGACTTGACAACAGGGGTGTTGATGTATCTGATCCTTGAGCTCGTAGGTCTTTCCTCTTCTAAAACTTCTAGTAGGTCTCTTGGTTTTTCTCAATGTCTCGTGGTATTCCCGTATAAATTGGTAATTATGTTCCCATGATGTTAATAGCTAGGACCCAGCGCTTTCAATATATATATATTTTGCAACACTGACAGCGAGACAATGCACATGTGATTTTATGTAAAAGTATCACTAGAGTATGACTAAAATACACTTAGGCAAGTTTATAGCATATTAAAGCCTTTTTAGGTACCAAATATGCTATAATTCTACTTTTTCTCTGTTGGCTTCGGATTGGCAATGGGCCCAGCATATATATGTCCTTCTTTTAGGCGACAGTGTCTGCATTTTCAACAGAAGAATAATTGCATAAATATTGTTCCTTGAGCCTGATGGCCATCCCTCCGACACCACAAGCACTCTTTGAGGAGCCGATTTAAAACATAGGTAGCCGTCAAAGTCGCCGCAGTACTCTGGATCCAGGGATCAGTAAGGGTGGTGTTGATCATTGTATCGCAATTAACCCAAAATCAAGGGACTGCCTAATATAACTTGAGACGCATGTGTACGTCAAGTCAACCTACTACTAGTAGCTACTTTAGCACTTCTAAGAGTAGATCATCCCTCGCGATCGTGCGAGGAGATTTTTGTTGTGCAGCGACGCAGGGACCGTAAGCGTGATACATGTGGTATTATTGTTGCTGAGGGGCAGAAGCCACGACACAGTGACAACTCATCAAGTTACGGTATGTAATTTACGCAGCTGGCTTAGCAGCCGACAATTAAGCCCAGTTGCATGTCAGTATGAGATGTGTAGATTATCGAGCTGAATCCTACAATTGAATTCAAAACATCGCTACTACTAGTAGTACTTTAGCACCAGAAGTGGACGAAGTGTAGTGGGCTGAAGTGGACGAGCGCTGGGTTGCCCTGACCACCCACGCTTAACTTTGTTATCGATCGGTTTCTTTGTAAAGTACGAGCTAGTGGTGGAACTGCAACTCCGCTTCATCACCATAAAAACAAATGTCAGGCTACTATTAGACGTCTCTTTATGTCTTAACATGCCCTAGGTTTACAAACTGCTATATACTGCTTTATTATTCCTACTTCTTAATCTCTTACTGTTGCTGCTATCATTTCCCAGTGCAGTTGCTCTATGTTTTACCTGCATCTTTTAATTTCCGCTGTGTTTGCATTCACTGCAGCTTTGGTGATTGCGACGCGCTGAGCTGGTTTCAGCAACTGTGATCTCCCCCTCCCCTCAGAGAGAAAAAAAATAAAATTAAAAACAGTCCTTAGACAATGGGAAATCCACCATGGCTAGACAGCCTTTCAGACGACTGGATCTCGTTGCCTGGGACCCCGACCAGCCCTCCTTTCGCCCCATCACCTATCAACAACCACTCCCGCCGGTCCAGCCTACAGAATACTCCTAGTCGCATTCCTGTCCCCGCGCGTCGCTCCGTTGAACCATCTCCTTCTTCTGACTCAAAGAAAAAAGTTTCGCGCCCTTGCCATTTCGTCAGGCGAGAACCTCCAACCCCGAAAACTCCGAGGACGCCCAAGACCCCGTCCAAGCTGAGATCACCCGTGCCAGACAAATCGAAGAAGAGTCCCAAGCCAGCTCTGCCCTCTGGGCGTAAGAAATCACACGCGATGGACGGTAGATCGCCTTTACGGTCAGTCTCTAATGTTTCAGGCCAGTCTGAGCAACAGAGCACAGTGCAAATAAGGCCGAAAAAGGACAAAGGAAAGGAAGGAACACCTGAATGGCGGAAAAGGCTGGTGCAGGGTGAAATACCTTCAGGCGAACAACGCGACTTGTTTGCGCCAATTGGCCTGGAAAGCGTCTTCAAGCCTCCCACCCCGGGATCACCAACAACACAAACAAGACTAATTCCGAGGATAAAGCAGCCGGACAGTGAGTGGGACTTTAACAACGCTAGTGCTGGGAGCAAGCGGCGTTCTCAAAGACAACCCCCCACAGAGAAACATGGCGGTAGTCGCAAGGGTAGTGATACCGTCTCGAGCGGGAAAGGCCCGCGCATTCGACAAGGGCATGTCCAAGAGTCGAATCGATCGCAGAAGGACCTGGGGATAAAGAAGAAGCCAGAGAAATTGTCATCAGATGGAGACGAACACCACGGCGAGCCCCAAGGCAACACACAGATGCGGACTGCTAGTGGAATGGAGGACCTACGAAACGAGGACATCACTCCCATTACATTTTCACGAACAAATACCGTGGAAGGCAATGGCACCTCGGAAATTATAAAGTTGGCGTTGAAGCAAGTTACAAACAAACTTGAAAGGCTCCACCTCCCTCCTATGGACCGTCCTTCTTCAAGAGCCAGTGATAGTGTTCTTTTCACTCAAGCGAGTGACTTTCTCGTCGATACTGTACATGAAGATGGCCTGTTTGATGTTACGAGTCATTCTCTGCCCCAGGATCTCTCGATGGGAACAGTGGATTACCGTGGCCGTGGTGCGTTTGTGAATCTACACCGGGAGCACTCCTTGGATGAACGCACCTTCTACAAGGGCCATCTTTCTCCCCCAACTTTCCCATCTCAACGACTCTCCCCGTTCTTTCGTCCAATCTCAAGCATTCGAAGCTCCCCACCGTTTTACAATAAAAGCAATCTGAGAACGGACCCTCCCACGCTCCCACGCCCCTCATCTGCCCATGTTGGCACGTATGAGGGGAATAAATCCGAACCGATGGTTTCGTCTGGAAGTCCCCTTAAGCTATTTGGAAACCATGACACATTCACGAACAATAAGCTTCTTCGACGAATGAGCCAGTTCGAGGAGACACTCGGGGACGAGTCAGAGGAGGAAGAACCAGTTTCTCCATCAGAGGAAGCCCGACGCAAAGGCGAGACCCGAAGTTTCTTAAACACAAGAAATGACCGACCAAGATCTCGAAACACACCGAGTCCCCATATCAATCGATTTGGCGAAGGACAGCTTGATGACTTTGATTTCTCAGACGCTAGCCCCTACGACTCAAAGTTCCTCAATGCCGATTCCCCAGATCCCGATATACACCCGCCATCTGGAGGTCTACGTACGGAAGGAAGGTACCTCCGACGCCGGTCGTATAGGCCGACCAGCCATGAGACAGACCCTTCCAATTCTATAAAGTCAGGGCATAACGCGGTGGGAACTCAAGGCTCAACCCGCAGACAAGAGAGTGGATTAAAGCCAATACACATGCCTAATACGCCCGCGAAGGACCCAACACCGAAGAGACGAAGAACAATTATGAAACCCCTTAGCTCTGGGAACAATGAACCGGGACTTGAAGAGAGTGAAGCCACAGATGATTTGTCTTTGCTACAGCGGAGCTTGATGCAGCACGGTCTTAAATACGATGATGACGACAATGGGCTGCTTCTGTCTCAATCCGTCCCCCGCCCTAGAACACCCACCCCTCACCAGACCAGGTCTTCTGAAAGAAACCAACTTTCACCGAACAGAAGGGCGGCTCAACTGGTAGATGCCAGTAGAGAGGATCCTAGCTCACCAACATCTCAAGGCGTGCCGAACGTGATCAGGAACGTTGCAAACGAAGATGTCCGTAAGGGGTCAATTACTACTCAGGATTTTCTAAACGAAGCAACCAAGATCATGGATATTATACGATCGAAAGGAAAATCCAAGGGTGGTTTGTCGAGTGTGGAAGAATCAGATACTGAAGAGAATGGCGAAAACCGGAGCTTTGAAGATGAGTCAACCCTAGAAGAGTTTTCGCGACCCCCTAGTCGCGAGGGTGTTGATATGCGCAAACTGCGGGAGCCGAAGGAGCCCAATCCACGAATTCTCAGCCATCTGAGGAAATTCCAAGAGCATGATGATTTGGAATTTGGTGTCAATGAGTCCGTCATATCCTTGCGCCTTGGTGACAGAACATCAACTTCCATTACGAACAATCTTCAACCACACACTGGTGAGCTAGGAGGAGACTTTATACGCAACTCTTTGGAGAATACATTAACACGAAGACCTTCGGAGCAACGCAAACGCAAGCTCCCTTTGCCAGCAGCTGGCGATGATGAGAGCCTCTACAATCTTCTTCGATTTAACACAGGAGCATCAGCAAAAAGTTTCAGTGCTCGCTCTATTCCTACAGGATCATCCCAAAGCTCCCACGCGAAAGGCGTTTTGTCTTCCGATATCGTGTCCCACTTGATCCCTGAACAGGTGAATGGGTTGACTTATGATCGTTTGAGACATCAGTGGGTCAAGGAAGAAGACAGACAAGCTCCAGTCAACCCAATTAGTGGAGGTGGTGAGGACGACCCCTTCAAAGATATCCCGGATTTGAGTGTCGACGAACTGCAAGAGATGCTGAGGACTCAGAATTCCTCTCCGGAGAAAACGAGGGATTCGTCTAGGTTTGAAGAAGCTGGTTCTCAGAGTCTGCTGAGCACCAAGTCTACCCAGGCAAGATCGGACCCCCCTCCCCAAACAGCGCCGGGGGTCCCATCAGTTAATCTAAGCTCTGATCAATCTAAAGCCAGCCGGTCCACATCCAGTTTCCCCAATTCAGGTACAAGAGAAACGTCATGGGGAACGGATGTGCGTAAGAGCACGACGTCGTCAAGTGATGTTGAACACGAGATCAAGCTGCATGAGGGCCGGTTATCGAAACCACCTCAGAACCAAAAGAATCCTAATCATCAGGCGCGAGTCGTGACGATAAGCTTTTCATCTCCTCTTGTTTCCCAAATTGAATACAGTGATGATGATAGTCCTTCAAAACTTCGAAGGACCCCAGGAAACTTGCCCCATGAACGTCAAGCGGCAGAACAACACATTCATCATGCCCAACCAAGTCGGAATTCACTCCTCCCAGGCCGCCAGCCTCCTGTTTACGAAGAGCCATTCCGAAGACGCTCTATTTCAATGATCGACGAGAACGGCGAAGACACGGACGAGGCCCAGGCTATTGTCCACAGGATTCCCGGTGCAGTGGAGTCCATGCATGCGGATGGCCTTCCGGATGATTCCCTCCTTTACCTTCAAAATAACCTTCTGGACACTAGCTACAGTTTCTATCTCAGCCCCCTTCCGGAGTTTACTATGAATCAAATTGATCAACCTATTCAACTTGAACTTAGCTATGTCGCGCAGCGCACACACCCAACCTCATTGCGTCAGGTTCACGGCACATTTGCTTTGGCGACGGAAGATCTAGTCAAGCATATCACAGAGGTCGAGCCTTTCGAGCCGTATTGGGAACATCTACGTCGCCTAGTGTTGCGTCATAAAGGCCTGATCACTCTTCACAAATTATGTGAATTTTGCCCACGCTTGGAGGAGTTGGATGTATCGGATAATGACATCGGCCAGCTAAGCGGAGTTCCTTCAACTCTGAGGAGTTTGAATATCCAGAACAACTGCCTGTCTAATCTAACTGCATGGGGCCATCTGGTGAACTTGCAGTACTTGGACATCTCAGGGAATGACCTCGAAAGCCTCGATGGAGTTAGCGGACTCATTCACCTTCGGGAATTGAAAGCAAATGACAACAACATCCGGAGTATTGAGGGCGTTTTTGACTTGAATGGACTGCTTCGGTTGAACCTCAAGAACAACTGCCTGGGCTCCGTTGATTTTGGCGCAGCGGAGCTGTGAGTAATATTCTGACCTGATTTGCTTTGACATTTAATAATTAATATTCACCCTTTATAGAACCCGATTAGAAGAACTGGACTTGAGCTATAATGAACTGTTGTCAGTTCAAAAAATCGAAAACCTGCACGCCCTATCGGAACTTGATCTCAGCTTCAACAGGCTCGACAAAGTTGACCCTTCTTTACCACTGTCTCGCTTACGATCCCTGAGACTTTCAGGAAATCTCTTACGTCGTTTGAGTGTGGAACAATTTCCAGCTTTGACCCTGCTCTACGTTGATCTAAACTTCTTGTCCACTATATCTGGATTTGGCCAATGCCGGGGGCTGGAAGTATTGTCTGCGAGGGAGCAAACGATCCCTAACGAACGCAACGGCGGATTTTTTGACTTGGACCTGGGAAAAATTAAAGACATTCGCAAGGTGTTCCTTTCTTCAAACACGCTATCACTACAAACCCTTTCCCCTTCCACGCCACTCCGAAGCCTACAATTGCTTGACCTTGCATCTTGCCGACTACAGACACTTCCCGCAGATTTTGCTCTGAAGTTCCCTAATGTGAAAGTCCTCAACTTGAATTTCAATTCTTTACCGGACGTCAACGAGCTAGTCGGCATGAACTGTCTCTCCCGACTGACCGTGGCAGGTAACTCTATCACAAGACTCCGTAGGCTCTGCCAAGTATTGAGTCGAATTGGTCGCACAAACAAGGGGAAATCCTGCTCACTCCAGAAAGTTGACATCAGAGGCAACCCTCTTACAGTCAGATTCTATCCACCCCCACTTACTGGCAGTGGAAGGGGTCCTATGCCAAAACTGAAGGCAAATGAAGAAAGAGCTGAAGGAAAGGAAGGCGTGAACCTAGATGTGGAGGTCCTGGCGGAAGCTGGATGTGAAGGAGAATTACTTCGCATGCGAGAAGACGACGCAACAAGCCTTGAAAAGGACCCCGAAATCAACGACCCATATACTCTTCCACCTGCGGACGTTCTGGTGGACCAGAAATACCTATCTCATCTTGATGAGGCCACACGGCTCAGGCGCAGAGTCTTCGAATTAATGCTCTACGCGGGGACCGGGGGCTCCCTCAAATTCCTGGACGGACTGGAGTTTCGACCATCACTGAAGCCAGGCTCGGACATGGACCAGGCCTGGTCTAAACTTGAAGAGCTTGGTGTTCTCAAGAGAAAAGCCATCACTAGTTGATCCTTTGTTTTTTTTTTTTACCCTTTTTCTTTTATTCTTCTTGAGAACAAATTCGTATGAGTACCTACTTCTACTTGGAAGCAGCTTGCTGTATTCTAAGTTGTACAGAGCTCAAGCATTTGACTGCATCGTTTTTGCTTTTTTTCCTTTACTTGCTTACATTCATGTGTGACGTTGATTTTGAGCCTGGGTTATCGGTATAGGGGTTGCTTCTAGCGGATTGTGTTTGTTCATCATACTTGGAGTTTCGGCATTGATGGTGGTGTTTGGGCATAATCCTGGATCAAGTGCATTCATAGCGACCTGTTTTTTAACCGCTGAATTTGAATTCTTCCTCTAATTCATCTTCTCGTTTATCATTCCCTCTCCCCCGATAGATTTTGACGTAGCTGGAACTTGTTGAATTGTATTGTACTAATCATGTACAACCCTTGACTAAGATGATGGTGTGGTAGTTGGTTATCGCACGCTACGAGACACCTAAAATTCCGTCTCTAAGCTTTTCAGCTGTACCGCAAAAGTCACCCGGGTCCATTCCATGTAAGCCTTCCATTTGTGACGGTCCCCAGACACTTCAGCGTTCGGGAATGCCTTGCTCAACTCGCGGGTTATCTTGAGAATACCCATCGACGCTTCCTGGGCTTTCTCGAGCTCTTGTTTCACGGCGTTGTCCTTGGGTTTGAACGAGAGCACGGCCGTGTATCGTTCTGAGAGAGAATCTAGATATCTTTGTGTTTCCTCTGGAGCTAGCGTAATGAGTTTTGAGGTCATGAGGTTGCAGATTGTGCGGATGTCCTGCTCGTCATCTATACCAGCTAGAATACGGCCGTAGAGCTCAGAGATATGGGAGAGCGAGAAGGAGGTGTCCAAAGCGGCGTACAGGGTTTCGTACGCGCTCTAGTTGACGTTAGATGGTGATTCTTGAGGTTCTTCTGTGACGGGGTCTGTCTTACCTTTCGTAGCTCGAGGCCATCATCCACCCTGTGCTTGAAGGGCCCCATTTGTACCTCCCGAATAAGCTCGGGCTTAATCTGCGTGTCGCCTAGGACGGCTGGGAGGAGTTCATTGAGGTGGGGAAGAAGGATGTCCATCTTGTTGTGGATTGCAGAGTTGAGGGTTGTCAGTGCGAGACGGTGATTGCCCAGGTCGCGATCGCTGAGCATGTTGACTAGGAGTGGTACGATCAAGGGTCTAAGCACATCATTGTAGGTGTCCCTGGAGTCTGATAGTGTGTAGCGGAACGCTGAAATGACGACACTGCGGATGCTTGGGTCTGGGCTAGACAGATAGTTCTATTCAAGGTTGAATTGTAAGCGACTGTCGAGAGAAGGTGTATAGTAGGAGACTTAATTTACCTGGAAATGGGGAATGTATGCAACGGGATCGATGAGAGCTAGGCGACCAATACATTCGGCACCTACAGCTCGGTTACCCTCTTCTTCAGAGACGACGAGTAAGGCTTGCCAGAGTTTGACCGCAGACGGAGCCACATCCGGCCGAACAATCTCAGGGTGCTGTAGCAGCTCTTTCACAGAGTGCAGAAGCAGGTAGCTTTGCGGGCTCGACTTTTCTAGACCGCCCAAAATGGTTGGTAGATAAGCTTTGACATTGCCCGCAGCTGCATTTCCCAAAGCAGTGGCTGCAGCCAAGCGAACCTTTTCGGATTTCGAGTTAAAATGAGTGATGAATACATCAGGGGTGAGTGAACAGCTAGGGCCCATGCGCAACCCAGATTCTCCGAGAATGGCAAGAGCAAGGCATTGACGTTGAGCATCCTGCGCTGTTTGTAGTTCCGACATGAAGTCCTCCATCCTGACTCCCAATTTTGGACCACCGTGGACTAAGAGAGTTCCGATTGCTCTTCCGACGACAGATGTGTCGCCGTTAATGCCGACGTCCCTCAATAGTTTTTTCATCAACTGTGACCCAGCATTTTCTTCTCCGATGATTTTGACGAGTAGAAGTAATGCTTTCAATACGGTACCTACAAGAGGAGACATGACGATGGAGCAAATAGCCGAAACCAAGTTCTCGTTGACAAGAAGCTGGGCATTTCCAGGGATGAGTTTTGCAAGAATAATAAGAGAGGGAGCCAGGAAATGTAATTCCTCCGCAGAGATTATGGGAAGAAGGCAGTCTTCCAGTTCTTTCATTGTGTTGCCATCATAGTGGGCTCTTGTGTTGGAATTCATGGCAAGGCTGCGAAGGGTCTCTAGACTGGCGCTACGGAGAACACGATCTGACTTCCGCAGCTGAGCTCCAAGTTCTGTAGTGACTTCACAGACCCAATCAGAGGTAACATCCTCCTTCCTGGAGCAAAGGACGGCCACATCATCAATGGCGCGAACTGCAGAGAGTCTTGTTGTCTCATTCTTCAGGCGATCCACCAAGATAGACAGCCCTTTGGATCGGCGGTCCGAGGAGAGGAATGTAGAGCCTTGTCCGCCTGAGGTACGGGCCAACAGGACACCAAAGACATGAATAGCTCGCTGACGGACCTCGAGATCGGCACTTGTATCAGTGATGCGGTTGTACACAACATCGTGTAGCTTCTCCAGCTGGGACACAACATCACGAGAAGCTGTAGACACTCTGGGTGGGGTGAGTGCTTTCACAATCTGTTCGACGGTTGCCAGAGCTTCACTGCTAACCTTATAGTTTCGATCATTGACTGCACCGATGACACCGGGTATTAACACGATAAGGAATGGCAGAAGAGCATCGGAGATATGGGTCTCGGCGATTGCGGCAATGAGACTCAATGTCTCGATCTGAAGTGTTCCGGCGCTCGCGGAGCTTCCGACACGTGCAGAGGAACCGCCGGACAGAGAGGAGGACTTGAGCACATCTGCAATCGGGTCCTCAATCTGCTGTAGATGGTCGGCCAGACCGCCATAGCGAACAAGGGCCAAACTCTTGAACAGGGTAATAGTGGCCTGCTTCAAGGGGAGAGAAGCTTGCTTCCACATTTTCACCAGGCTGCGCACAATGACAGGCACGGAATTTGCTAATTCTGCTTGAGGACCAGACGTGGGGGATGACGGAGCATTGATTGGGGTGTTAATTGCAGATGATGTGCCGATACTTGGTTCAAAGTCGATCATACTGGCATCACTGTCTTGCCGTCTCCGTTTCCTTGAGTTCTTTGATCCACTCCCAACCGATTCAAGAAAGCCGTTCGAAGTAATTATCATCGTACCTTCACCAGTTTTGCGTACAAGAGCATTCATGGTAGAGACAAGTTCAAGCTTGACGCTCTCCTCTCGCTCTTTATTGAAACGAGAGATGATGGCAGGGGCTATTTGCTGATACAAGGACGTATCATCCAACGCACGGCCCCGACCATAAGTAGAGATGACAGAATACAGAAGTTTGGCTGCACAGCGGCGGACCTTCCAGCTCATATCGTCGATATCGCTGTAACCTCCTTCTTCCTCAAAGTCTTCAAACTCATCGTCTTCCAGATCGGGCTCCTCGGTTGCACCGTCCTCGGATCCATCATCCTGTGTGCCGCCCATTTCCTCATCTTCTTCGACCTCTGCAACGTTAGGATCGTACTTTAGAAACCTCAAGGCAGATTTGACGGTGTTTGACAAGTAAGGCTGCATCGGGAGACTGCAGGAACTGATCAGCGCCTCCAACGTCACCAAGGCGGTCTCGCGGAGCTCATCCGCTTGAGGGTCGTGCTCGTCATCTTGGGAGTAGTCCGACATTGAATCGGGGGACATGCAGAGGGCGTGACGATGGCTGACTTGGAGAGAAGAAGAAGAATAAAAACAAAATGGAGAAGAGAAATAGAGAAGTCGAGACACAGCAGTGGCTTTACCTGCAGCAGTAACAAAGATAGTGAAGTAGAGCTGGGGAGCTTTGGCCGATAGGGAAGCCCCGCGCTAGTCCCGATCTGTCGCGGAAAGGAGGCGCCGACGGATCCGGTCTTGGCATCGGAGTGAGTTGGCTCCTGAGGCACCCCAGGCACCCAGGCGCGATCATTGAAGAAAGTCGAAGAGCCCAAGAGACGGCGACGCATTCGCTCGGGCTTGTTTGGAGGCCAACAGCGCCTGTAGACCTCCCTGTTTTCTCGCCTTAGCCCGCTTTTTACTACTGGCATTTTCTGCCGTTTTACTGGCTATTTCGGGGTTCGTAGGGCCAGGCGCAGGCTCTGAAAGGGCTGTTGGCGTAGGTAGAGGCGATTGGGGATTGGCGACTGGAGTTATCTTGGGGGTAGTTTTGGGCGCCGTGTTCAAGTGAGCAGGTATCCTACAACTAGGTGTGATCGTCCGCCGGCGACAGCGCAGGCATTTGTAGACAGTCGCTCCATCGGTGGTCGAGCCATTTGCTACTGAAGGCGTCGACTTTTTGACTTTGCTTTTGATCACGCTGGTTTGCGTGGATTTCGCCTCCCGAGAATAGCCACAGGCGCCACAAGACGTCTCATGTTGGCGCTGCTTGAGAGGTTTGTATTCCTCGAGATGGATCCAGTTGTGGACGGACATCAAATAGGCTGCGGTAGAGGGACTGGCAGAGCTCAAGGAGCCAGCAGAATCCTTCAAAAAGTTCAATCGAGGGGCCTGGTCTTTGAATGGCATTGTCTCGTCTTTCTCACAAAGAGAGTTTTACTCTCCCAGGGTTAAAATGGATGATGGAAGACCGAGAAAGAGAAAAAAAGAGAAGAAAAGGAGATGTTGTAGAGAAAATCCTGGGGCGGATCTGATAAAAAAAATGCCCAGCCACAGCTCGAGCAACACAACAACGGCTTGCATTCACTACAACTTCTCGCTTGTCCGTCTTCCCTCACACACTCCTGCTTCTTTTCTTCTTGCCATATCGTTTTCCTTCATCCCTTCTTCTCTCCTATACTAGTTACTCCCATATTTTGTCTAAACACCACATATCGGTCTTGTTTTGCAAAGTTCTGTCTCGCCAAGACTGCTCTTCTCGCAGACTTCACATCTATCCAATATCTCGCCATCACGGCCATTTCAGGCTTTGGTTGAGAGAATGGAGACTCCCAAGTCCAATTCCCGTCCGATCCGGGTCGCTCTAGAGGGCTGTGTAGGTCTTTCATGCGCTGTGTTTTCTCTATCCATCCTAAATCTTTTTTTCCTTGGTGGTTCTAACATGACATCTACGTAGGGCCATGGCTGTCTCAACGATATCTATGCCTCAGTTGAAAAGGCTGCTGTGCTCAAGGGATGGGACGGCGTTGACTTGCTGATTATAGGAGGCGACTTTCAGGTAATGTCTTATCCCTGGGAAGTACCCATGTACTTAATCTAACTACTGAGCTAGGCTGTTCGCAACTCGAACGATATGGCCTGCATGTCTGTGCCGCAGAAGTTCAAGGAACTGGGCGACTTTCATGAATACTACAGTGGAAAACGCACTGCGCCGTTCTTGACCATTTTTATTGGTGGCAATCACGAGGCTGGTAACCATCTTTTCGAGCTCTACTATGGTGGTTGGGTGGCACCAAACATCTACTACATGGGTGCAGCCAATGTTCTTCGATGTGGACCTCTCCGTATCGCAGCCATGTCAGGCATATGGAAAGGCTATGACTATAGGAAACCTCACTTTGAGAGACTTCCCTACAATTACGATGACATCCATAGCATCTACCACATTCGGGAACTGGATGTTCGAAAGTTACTTCAGATCCGCACCCAGGTTGATCTTGGGCTTTCACATGATTGGCCTAGTAAGGTTGAGTACTCTGGCGACTACCAGCAGCTCTTCCACAGAAAGCCATTCTTCCGCAATGACTCTCAGAGCGGTAAACTTGGTAGCCAGGCTGCTAGATTTGCTCTCGACCGTCTGCGCCCTGCTTATTGGTTCTCTGCCCACATGCACGTCAAGTTTGTCGCTTCCGTCAAGCATGCTTCTTCTGTTACGCCTGCAGAAGCAAATGCCCCACCCCCTGCTTCTCGTGCCCCATACCACTTTGGCCTTGACGGCGCCTCTTTTACATCAATGGTGCTCGGCGAAGAAGATGAGACAAGTCGACCAGTCGACACTACGAATGCCGGTCCCGTGGATACTACGACTATTCCCACCCCTAGCGAAAATCAGCCCAAACCAACTGAAGATTCCACTACTCCCACTGATAACGAGAATACTACCCCAGGCATTGCCACGGAGCCCAGTATCATACAGCAGGTAACTCCAACCCAGGATGCACCCGTGGATATTGAGACCAAACTTTCCGCATGGCACAGTTTCCACCAGGTGGCTGCCAAGAAGGAGGCGGCCGAAGATTCTCGTTTCTTGTCGGAGCAAGCGAATCGCCATGAGAGAGCTAGCCTTGATGTTAAACATAATCTTACTTGGCGTAAAGTCAAAGTCGACGAGGATGGGACTGGTCGAAAGCTGAGCGGGGTTTTGAAGAGCGACGACTCGGAGATACGGGACAATAAGAAACAAAAGACCCAGCATGAAACTCAGACTGTGAAGAACTCGGACGAGATCGACCTGGAGCTGGACAGCGACTCCGACGACGAGCCTCAAGTCCAGCCCCCCATCGAAACAGCAACTACAAAGGATACCTCTTCCAAATCTGAAACCACCTCTCGCGCCCCACAGCGCACTGAGGTCAATGTATCTGAAGAGCTTAGAAGCCAACTACCCGCCAGCTTTGCTCGTCCTCTGCCCACTTCTGCCCCTGTCAGAGGTCCTTTCCCAGAAGCAATCTGGAACACAACCACAAATTTCCTCGCACTGGATAAGTGTATGCGCAACCGCGAGTTTCTCCAATTGGTGGAGTTCAACACTATTTCAGATTCCGAACCAGTCCCAGGCAACCGTCCTTACCGTCTGCAGTACGACAAGGAGTGGCTCGCAATCACACGCGTGTTCGCGCAGGACCTTCATCTCGGTGACCCCTCTGCAAGGCCACCCGCAGACAAAGGCGATGCAGTTTACAAAGCCAAAATCATAGAAGAGGAGAAATGGATCGAAGAACATGTAGTTAAGCCTGGAAAGCTGGCTGTTCCAGACAACTTTACGCCAACAGCGCCTTTCTATGACCCTGAAGTCCCAATTACCACTGACCAAATGCCCCCGGAATACAACAACCCACAGACCGCCGCTTTCTGCGAACTGATCGGAATCGAAAACAAATTCTATCAGAGCGACGAAGAACGCCAGGCTCGGATGGATGCTGGTCCTCGACCGTGCAGTGAATTTGGCGGTGGCGGCGGTGGTGGTCCAAACCGCTTCCCTGGTCGCCGTGGGGGGTTCGGTGGTCGTGGTGGTTATGGAGGTGGCGGGCGTGGCCGTGGCCGTGGACGTGGATATGGAGGTCGTCACTGATATCCCTGATGACTCTATAAACATGCTTCACCTGTTGCCTTGCTTAGAGTTGTCACCATGCTTCACTTCTACATGCACACCCTTTACTTCTTCGTCTTACTTTACCGCTGGCGGACACAATGCTGGAAGCTACATTAACCCTTTCTTTGTCTTTATTATTCTCCCTACTGTTACTCGACGGTATGGTTTGTGTTGTATGACTTGTTCTCAAGGCCCTGCGTCAGGTATCTTTTTTAGTCTGGGAGGTTTGTACCGATGGATGGCGTGAATTGTGGCTCAAGTGACTTAAAGGGGATCTCCAATGCTGTTGAGTGATCTAATTAATGTAATCTCTTTTTGTTTTCCTGTCACATCAAGATACAAGTTTAGATCACTGCCAGGGCAAATGAAACCAATTTGAAGTATGTAATGTTCAGGAATGTAGTCTGACCAGATGAATTATATATCCAGCTTTTTTTGGGTTGGGGGGGCTGAACTATACAGCGATCTAGCAGCTATATCCTTACAACCCGTAAAGCAATCAATCTACTCGATCTCTTCAATCCGAGGACGTCCCTCTTCACTTTTACCAGCCAAAGGATCAACACGCAGCCCAGCAATACGATCACCCAACTCAAAACGCGGCTCGTCCCCTCCGTCTCCACGACCGCCGAGACCCCATAACAAAGACTTCTCTATCCAAGCCTCCAAGCTCTCAACCAGCACACGAACGTGTCCACGGACAACGGCATCCGTCTCCCGACTCTCCACACCCGCAAGCGTCCGCAGCATGTATGGAATATTCCCGATCGTCCCGGGCCCCCTCCCGTCTTCCGACCCAAAGCCATTATCACCCGCCCTTCGATGGTCTACAAGTGAGAACCCAAATCCAAGACCCTGCGCTCCGCGCGACTCACGCGCCACATCCAGTGCTTTCAGTATATCAAGCAGGAGAACTGCGCTAGCCCGTCTGATGATCGCAGACTCCTCCTCCGGTTCCAGTGTGAGCGTTGCAAGGGCAAGGTCAACGGCCGACGAGACAATCGACGGACCGAGCCCGGCAATGTTCGTCTGCACTGCCGTGGCGAGGATGGAAAGTGCAGAGGCACGGATGCGTAGATCGTCGGGTTCTTCGTCCTTGGAGGAACCCGCGGCCCAGGCGGAGATGATATTCGCGGCGTGCGCAGCATGTTCGGGTGTCTCGGTTTCTGAGTCCTCTTCGTCTTTGATGTTTTCTTGCGAAGCTGGAGCCGGAGCGGGTGAGGGGGATGAGAATTTCCATCCTGGGACGGTGGGTTCTGCTCTCTGACGTGCTTCGCCTTCCCTGAGTCGCTTTTCCTTTTCCAGGGCCTGTTTGCGGGTCTTTTGGGCTTGTGGTTTGTGTGCGCGCCGTCCTGCGACGGTTATGAGGCTGTCGGTGAGTATCTTGGCTGTTTCGCCGGTTAGGGCGTCGCCGAGTTCTTGTACGGTGCGGAGGAGCGATTCGCCGATCTTCAGTCTTTGGTCGAGAGTTGCGCTTTCGCTTCGGTCGATATATCTTTCCGTGAGGGTTTTAATCACAGTGCGTGGATGCCTCGATGCCAATGTGCCGATTAGCTTGATTGCGTTTAGGTAAATGAACTCGTCGTTGGCCGCATTTTCGGAGGAATCCGTGATAATGGATAGAAGGAGAGTCAATGTAGATGGTATATCAAGGATAGGTGAGGCCTTTTTGATCAGGCCTGAAAGAAGAGAAAACCCTTCGGCTTGGATGGGTGGAAGGTCTGAATTGAGGTTTGTCAACGCTCGACGTTGGATTTCAAAATCTGGGATTTCGGCTGATTTTTGCCCTAAATCGTGCTGTTCGGGCGATGTGAGTTGGATCTCAAGGAGCATCGACGCAGTTGTTCCAGATTTCGCAAGGGGCGCTGGTAAATGTGGAAGCAGTTGATCCAGTATCCTTTTGATATTCTCGAGGATTTCCTTGGTCTCATCTGAGATAGACAATTCGGGGGACGCGAGGATGGTTGAAAGTAAACTGAACACAACTGAGAGAGACTCAGAAGAGTCGGGATCGGTTGTTGTCCTTTGTTGTTTGTCTTCTTCTGGAGGCACTATATTTGCTAACGAGGACAGAGATATTTTCCCAGATGCTTTATCTGTAGCTGCTTGACCTCGTACGTTTATTTCGTTAAGTTCCCCCCCAATGATCTGCTTGATAAGCTCAAGCACTCTGAGCGGACGACGGGAGAGGATGTCTTTGAAATTATCCAATAGGGCTTCTGCTAGCTTAGCACTGACCAGCTTCTGAAATACGGCATCAGAGTCGGTTGTGTTATCATTGTCCAGAGGAAACTGGAGTCTGTTCGATGACCGAGGATCTGTTGGAGGTTTCACCAGCCAACTTTCACTCACGTAGAGGAAAACTTCGCCGGCCCTTTCTTCGCGGCTGGGATCGGCATCCAGTAAGCTTATGAACACTTTAGTTCGAGACTGAAGTGTGTCCATCAGTTTGACCAAGTTTCCTGCCGGCCCTGTGCTTGCAGGCTTCCGCTTCCGTATGCAAAATTTAAACACAGAATCTGCGTCATATGTCCAAGTTGGCCCACCGTCCCAGAGGAAATTATCGATAATCTTCTTCAAAGGGGGCAAGCCTACTGAAATGCCAAAGTATGTTTGCAGTACCATCATGATATTTTCATGGAGGGGAAGGGATTGCTGCTGCATGGTAAAGCAAGCCAGTCCCCAGAGCGGAAGAAGAATAGGGTAAACAACCCTTTTGACAAGCCCAGGATTTGGAGGCTGAAGAACCAATGATTTCAGCCTGTTGATAGCCACATTTACTTCGGATTCTCCTGCTAGGATTTCATCAGAAGTGGACCTGTTGGTTTTATCCGACGAGATCATATATGCTCTGGACAGTGCATCAAGCGTCCCCGTAAGGGTTTTAAAAATAGGCTCCAAGAATATAGAATGTCCTATAGTTCCTGGTGCGCCATAAGCCTTTTTACCCAAGATTCCATTCCCAACAATATACGCAGCGGCTTTTCTCATATCCGGATCATCACCATCAATCAAGTTCAACAGCTGCGGGCCAACAACCATGAAATAATCGCTTGGGTCCATATCCTGCGGCACAGAAGACAACAAGCGAGAGGCGTGCATTATAGCATTGACCGTAATATGTGGACCGCTAGGTCCCTGATCTTGAGGCTCAAGTCCGAGCGAGGGAGCGAATTGCGTCGCTAGGAAGACGATGGTCTGAAATACTCCATTTGGCCGCAATGGGACCCTTGAGAGTTGACTAGAAACAACGGATTTGAACCATGGGACAGGGTCCGATTGAAGAAACGCAGTAAGTGTCTCCAGTAGGACAGGACTTGGCGTGCTACATGTTTGTCAATATCTACAAGTATGTGGAGGAACAAGCAGGACATACTCTTCAACTATGTTAGATAGAATCCGACGATATTGAAGCTGGTTCTCATTGGGCGTGATATGTGGGTTATAGCCTAGATCTGACGCGGTACTGATTATGTCGCTTAGGATCCGACCCCGTATCACAGGCTGGATACTAGGCCGAGTATCAAGCACAATGTCCGCAAGTGTCACCAATATACGGCGGAGAAGCGACTCATCTTGAGGTTTCTCGTACACTGAGGCTTGTTGCTGAGCAATCACACCGGCTGGCAAGACAGATATTACCCTTTGCTGAAGAGGGATTCCCACCCCTGAAGAGAGTGATGGATAGACTCCCTCTAACGAAATCAAGTCTAGAAGAGAGTGAAGGATACGACGCCGCTTTGCATCTTCGAGATTGGCATCTTCTGGCTCGTCATTCGCCTGGGGCGTCTGGTCTGCATCAGCTACTGAAGTGACAAAGGCTACATGAATCTGGCATAGCAAGTCCAATGCCCTGCCAATGACCCTAGCTCTGGCAGATGCATCATCTGAAGAGGACTTTGGTAAACTCCTATTCAATATCGATAGAAGTGAATCCCCCCGGGATTTCTGCAGTTCCTCTTAAGTTCAAGTTAGCGTACATCCCGACCAGAAGGCTTGATTGCTGAGGTATGCGTGCCTCGATGAAGAACCGGGCCAAGAAACTCGCTTGCTGCAGCAAATGCCACTTTGATACGTGTTGGGTCCCCCATGTCAATCCAAAGCGTCCCCTGATCAATCCATGAAAGAGACCCTCATAGCTCGACTACAACTTCAGTACTTGAGTATCGAGAAGCAAAAGAAATGCTGGGCAATTGAGCTGATTCACATGATTCTGCCCGCTAGCCTCTTATGGCCAGAAGACGGAACAACAATGTTCCGTAGAATTACTAATCGATAGCTGCGACTGATGCCTGAGGCTGTATTCAAACACTCATTTGAGGCTTCAAGTTCGACGATATCTATCTTAATTAAAACTGATCATATTATTATTTATTCCGTAGATAGGGACCAGATGTCTGCTTTGTTTTGGATCTTCTAAAGATATTGCATTGTACACAAAATAGTTTTTCAGGATAAATTAGGAGCAATGAGCCGCGAGTCCGGGGTATCATATTGAAAAGTAGGTATTGAGGTGGTCACTGTGTAAAGATAATACCTTAACCGTTCGCAAGAGCCGTTGCCTCTACTTGTTTAATCCTGTCCATGATGTCTGCCTTCCATCCTACGTACTCTTCCTGCCGCTCAGGGCTCAGCCAATCGACACGATCCTGTATCATGGTCCCCAACCCCGGAAGAAGTCCACGTCTTGGAGAGTCCCCTGAGAGAAATGTGCCATGATTCCCAGTCATTGTCTTTTGCCGTTTCGTGCTCCGAGGCCCGTGTTCCTCCTCGCCAAACTGGTCACCCTCTGACAAATAGGCGTCATCGCCATCCAGTTCCCCAGCATGCGGGATATTCTCAAACCACTCTCTACCATTGGCCCACCTCTGCTCCATGATTAATGCAATCCATTGGTCGACATCCTCGCGGTGTCTTCTTTCGGTGGAAGGAAGCCCCAAGCTCACAAGCGCAGTCTGGCGCATTTCTGAAAAAGTTTTCTTATCCATCTTCTTAGGTTCGTCGTGGGAAGTTTCAGTGGATGAGGCACTCGGTTGCCGCCGCCGTGCCAAAACAAGGAAATATACTGCAACTATCAAAGCATTTACCATTTCTTTGAAATCCTCGTCTTTCTCGCGGTCTCTGGCCGAGATAACAGGTTCGAGGAACTCCATGTTCTCCTCGTCAAAGTCGTCTTCAACATTAGCAGAGGCGCCAGAGATGAAGAAGAGGATTGATGATACACCAGAAAATATATGTGGCGGAAGAGTTCTTGATATAGGAGGTCGGTTCCATGTGCTCATCCGTGGCGCTGGTGTTGATAAAGTCTTACATACCGTCCGAATTGCCGCCATAGTCCACTCGGGCGCATCAGGAATTTTGCTGGAGATAGAGATGCCGCTGTGCTGAATCTTGGGAGGCCTTTGTGGGGTACGTGATGAGCGTGCCCCATCAGTACTTGTTACTGTCTTCTTCAGTGGCGTAGGCTTGCTCGGAGTATTTTGTAGTCCTCGTGGAGTGGCTCCAAGTTTTGAAGGGGTCCGCGCAACCCTTGACTCTTTCGTCGGCGTTGACGGGACAGACCCAGAGCGTGACGGCGTCCCTGGAGCTGAACCACTTCCAGTACGGTTCGGGCTTGATATACTTGGAGTGATAGATCGGTCAAGGAAAGCGTAAAGCTTTTTGTAGACTCGCGGAGGACATGGTGGACGGCCAAGGAGAGGTGGTAATTTGAGTGCGCGAGTTAGCCTAGAACACAACAAGCACTGGTTAGTGAGAGCTATTACGGGAGAAAAAGGTTGAATACATGCATGCACGCATGCATGCGTGGAATATGAATCTTACCTTCGACAGGCTATTTCGGCACAGGCAAAGGGACGCGCGATTTCCTCATCTGGTTTAAGACTTGAAGAAAAGCTTCGAGACTGCGCTACAAGGGATGAAGCTAGGCTAAGTAGCTCTTGCGGGATGTCATGGGCATGTGTAGGTAGTAGTGTAGCTAATGCCTGCTCAACAGGCCTATTGTTCATCGTTGCTCCGTGAAGATGATCAGACGGTTAGCTGGATGGTGTTGAATTTCGCGCTGACCAGACGAAGTTTAGAATGAGATGATAAGAGGACCGGACAAGGTAGCACCGCTTGTTTGGGAGGTTGCAAGCGTCTAAACAGCTCTAATTTCATGCATTCGAGTAATCAGTCGCAATTGAAGGGGTTTGTAGGTTGCTGGAGCTCACTCCGCATTTTATCATTCGATGTCATGTGACGCTTTTGATTCTCCGAATTCCACGCGGAGCTTCTTTTCTATTCCTCTCTGCTTCATCAACCCGCCTTCTGTTTGAAGCACACCTGAGTGACGCTGGAAATATGTCCGTTACAGTGAGTCCTATCGTATTCTTCTATCCTGCATTCGCAAGCTTACCATCTTCCCAGCTCCATACTACACAAGGAGACCTCAAGGTCGAGCTTTTCTGCGAGGCAGTTCCCCAAACAGCAGAGGTATGTGGTGTCCTACCAGACCCTCTTTTCTTCTCGATGTTTCCGATAACTATCACTGGAGACTAACCTATGACCTCCGCTTAGAACTTCATCGCCCTCTGCGCATGTGGTGCATATGATAACACCCCATTCCACCGCCTAATTCCTGGCTTCATGATTCAAGGCGGCGATATCTCTCTCGGCCCAGTAGCAGCGGCATCCTCCAGCAATGGTACAAAACCAATTCTCCCCTTCACCGACATCCCAAAAGGCGGCACCTCTATCTACCACCCGGCAGCATTGAACCAGGAGATCCAACTCCCAGCACTACGACATAACACCCGCGGAATCCTCTCGATGGCGTCTCGGCCCGTGAAGAACCCGACAGCGCCCGGATCCCAGGGAGCAACAGGTTCGACAATAAATGGCAGCCAATTCTTCATTACCTTCGCAGCAGCCCCGCATCTAGATGGGACCAGCACAGTCTTTGGAAAAGTGCTGAATTTAAGTGCCCAGGATGAAGGGGGTGACGTCCTGACGAAACTAGAGAAGGCGAATGTCAAGATTGATAAGAAAGGCAGGGTTGTACAACCCAAGGAAGGCGAAGAGACAGAATACGAACCGTTGCGCATTACCAAAGTGACGATACACGCTAACCCGTTCGCCAAGTGAGTGACTACTTCGTTGGTTTCCTGCTTCAATCACATTTCGGCGCTCTCCCGGCCGGCCCTTTTCTTAGAGACGGAGTTGGGCAAGTAACCGTACCAATACCTTCCTGCTACGCAACGGAGCGGGCAATGAGATATATCCCAGTTCAAGCGAAGTACATGTTGCGCGCAAGAAAAAGCTTGATCTGGGTATCAGGGCTGTGTTTGCTGATGCCAAAAGGCCTCCGGTATCTCAACATCGACTTGAGCCAATCTCTTATTGATAGTAAGGTGTCACCTGGAGAATGACTTTCACTTGGTACGCCCGTTGGAATTGGGCTAGCTTCGCCAGGGGTGGGGACTGATCGTCTTACAACTCCGGTGAAATGAGGGATAATATGCGTCATATTTATCTGGAATAATTTATGGGACTGGTTGAGTAAAATCGGAAAATTAGTAGTAGTTTATTTTCTATGAAGACAATCCCAGTGTCTAAACATAAACTTTTTAACACCTCCGATGTAAAATCATCCCTATGAAATAATCATAAATACTAACAGCTCATCAATCCAACACAAAAAACACCTGCCTATATGTCGCAAGAAAATGGTAAAACGGACACAAAACCCTGCAAAGTGGCTCAAGGCTCCATCACCATGCATACAACAACAGCCAAGATATCATGAAACATCATTAGGCACCGGAGGCCATAAATGGAAACGAAGGGTACTGAGAAAGTATGTCTCTATATATGGGGGTATCGATAGATCATGACTTGTGCTCGGCGTTTTCTTCGGTTGCGTGTTCGTCCTTGGTGACCTTCTCCTCTTCGTATCCCTCAACCTTCATATCCTTTAACCCTAGGTCTTCCTCTTCCTCCTCTGTGCGCGTGTATTCCTCGGAAGTGATTTGAGGATCAACTGCTGGGGCACACAAGTCCTGAACGTAGCTGTTGGCCATGGGATCCTCGAGGGTGATGACAAATTTCAGATCCCCATTGATAGCGGAATCGAGGCGGGAGAAAAAGCGGTCCCATTTCTCCTTGTCAGATATCGGCATACTGTCACCTCCACTGTGTGTGGTATCATCCACGTCATATATCTGTCCACGTAGTTGATCTCGGATCTCGGTGAGAAGCCCCTCCACAGTAGTAAACCGACCACCAAGGGTGCCGGGCTGCACAGTGACTTCAAGTTCTTTACTGGAGAGCGCACATGTATCAGACTTGAGAATATCACGCTGAAGGTCTACCATGTTCTCGACACTTAGCGTGATACGCTTTCCTTTTTCAGGAACCGCACCACCTGTCTTCACGTCACTGGAGCGGTAACCGCAATGATCACAGACAGTACTCCAAATGAAAACTTCCTTGAAGTATGGAATATCCACTTTCTGCATATTCACGACACAGTCCTTGGAACAGGCGTGACATTCGGCCGGGAGAGTATACACTTTTCCATCCACGATGTCAAGATCAGCAGGGTCCCCGGCGGCTTGCGCCGCATCTTGTTCATGTTTGAGAGCTTCAGGATCGGAGGAAATTCCGAGTTCTTCATTCTGCTCGTGGCTGCGAGGATAGTCATGGCGTCTGTATTTGCGTCCTGTATCCTGCGTGGTGGGTGCGATCCAAGAGTTACCAGTAGGGTCATCTAGAGAAATGGTGAATGGGAAACCGTCTCTGTCCAAAATCTTCTGTAAACTCTCGATGATGGGGACAAGAGCATCGTGAAGTTCGGGTGCTTGCTCTTTACGCAAGGACTGTTCGCCGGATAGTGATTCGTGAATCTTTTGTATAACGCCCTCCACGGTGGTAAGTTGGCTCTCACCCTTGGGCATCTCGATGCCCAGAGACTCAACTTTGAAAGTTGAGACATCACTTCTGATAACTTGTCGTTGGAGATCGTCCTCGTTTTCGACATCCAGTGTGTATTTTGAGCCTTTCTCCTGGATCTGACCCGCGGACTTCACTGAGTTATCTTTGAAATGGCAGTGCTCGCACTCGAAAGATTCTAGAATGATGTCGCGAAAGAAGGGCACTCGTAGAAGCAATAGTCTAGTAATTCCCTGAACATAATGTTAGATTCTTTGACTCTCCAGGAGGATTTTAAATTTGTCGCTCTTATTAGGAGCTTTTCGGGCACAGAACCGACATTCTCGTGGCAATTCATGCAGAGACTTTCCAATTGCATGACACCGGTTTCTTCATTCTGCTCAACTAGATCACCGGGCTTCTGGAATTGCGATTCCACAACATCCTCCTTCGCTGCCGACTTCTCTTCTGTGGACATTTTCGTTGATGTTGGAACTGGTATATGGGTTGTTCTAATACAAAAGAGAAAAGGGATTGAATCCTCCTAATAAATACTCTAGAAGAAAAAAGGATCGAAGTATGACGGAATGTTCCTGTACTTTCCAGCCCAGTTGCCGCGGGGCAATTTTTTTTTTCTGGAGGGGCCGGCAATAGCGTTAGTCAGCCCCGCGATATGGATCAGTTCTACAACATCGAAGTGAGTAGAGTGCAATAATGAGAGCTGGTTTTGAATTTTTGACTTGTTGATACTAGTTTGACTCGTCTATCATACTGCCATGTCCCAAGAGCAGAGAACTACTAGGAAAGAAACTATGCAATGACACCGAACCTGATGAATATCTGAGCAACAGTCACTCTTTCCATCGAATACGTACATGGCCACAAGAAGGTGCCATGACCCCAAGCAACTAATAGCTCACCATCGGAATGGCTACAGTTAACATATGGTATGATTAATCCAGTCCTTCTCAGGCTATATGCCATTGCATCCTCATATCTTTTTGGTGCTAATAGTCTGAAGAGAGTCGGTCGACTTCCGCCACCGATTGAAATACAAGGGCAGCATTAACCAAAAGATCGGTTACAATTCCACAGGCATGATTGCCTTGGTTATGAAGCGCGACAACCAGGTGCGCGAGCAGTCCTGTCTTCTTATTAAGGAAGCGCCAAAAATGCAGATGCTCAATTGACAGTGGAGAAGAGATGTGCGATATGTTTTTCAATAGCTCCCCAACTCTCAGCATATTGGTCGCCAATCTTCAGCAGCATCAATGGAAGAGTACGGAGGAATCGAGATCGACTATACAAAATTTGATGCATACTCATGGAAAGAAAATGGTTGTGTCTATACACAGAAGTTGAAGGCGGTCGTAGATCAAAACAGGTACAAGAGTCTCGTCTAGACTGACTGATTGGTCTGGATGCCTGAGGCTCAATTGCGTGCCTTCCTTTCCTGGCCAAGCGTGAAGGAGGCCGCACCTGCTCAAAAGGGCAATGTTTACATAATCGGCGCTTATTTTGTGGATCAAAAAAAAAAAAAGAAAAAAAAAATTTAAATGACAGGAAAAAGAAAAATTGAGTTGATATCGAAAAAAGGCGATTGAATTATTGTAGAAGATCCACAATAAAACAGTAGCCAATTCGTTGGAATTGTTAGACACTTTCATTCTTTAGCCTTCCTTAGCGATTCCCCATATTCTCTCCTCCCTGCCGCTGCAGCAGCGTCGAAGCGGAGCCCGTTTCTACCTGATCTCCCAAATAGGTATTATTACTCATTTATTTCTTCTGTCTGGGTCTCATCGATCAACATTTTCATGGTCTCTCTCTGTGTTTCGGTCTTTCACTCTTCTACTAGTGCTTCTTTATTGAAGGATTTGCCTAATATCCCATATCTCTGACCTTCGTTTGTACACGCTTTTGACATTCGTTTTGTGCGTTTCATCTTGCTAGCAAAGGAGGAAACACAACAATATCACAGTCTCCAGATCCAGACATGTCTGATGACGAAGTAGACCTCGAGCTGATTGCTCTGCTTCGGAAGTCCCTGGGGCTGGATGGCACCGCAAAACCTCGCGCAGCAGAAACTAAAGTCCTAGAAAATGCACAATTCGTCTTTGATAATGCCATTGACGTCGCATTGAACCCTTCGAAAACAAAAGAGGCCGCCGAGACAATATGGCGTCTCATGCAGAAGAAAGCTTACTCAACTCACACCTGGTCAGAGCATGAATTGCATCCTAAAACGAAAGATGAAAGCACTGTCGACTTCATCTTCACAATGGATCTGCTCAATTTCAGCTTTTGGTCCGAGTTACCAGAGGAGACACGGTTTGCGATCGACTATCGAGGAAAGAGATGGACTGGCTATTGGAGCTTGGTTGCCGCGTTGCAAAGGGCCTTGGAAGAAGGTAGACCACTATACTCCAATATGAGTTACCTTGAATGCGATTTACTGACCTTGTCCTCACAGATATACCTATCACGGACCCGGAGTTCTGGACGAAGGAGGACGAGTGCACCGAGGAAGTGATTAAACATGTTTTCCGGTCTGCAACAGACGAAGAGATTCCGCTGCTGCAGGAGCGACTTCAGTGCCTACGTGAGGCTGGACGAGTACTTTGCACGGTATGCCAAATTCCGCACAGCTAACCCCTGTTTTACTGACAATGCCCAACTGTGCATCAGGACTTCGATGGCAGCTTCATCAACTGCATCGATAGCGCGAACCACTCCGCCGCTGCTTTGGTCAATCTCTTAGCCGAAAGCTTCTCTTGTTTCCGGGACGAGACGACCTTCCATGGGCGGAGAGTACGCCTTTACAAGCGAGCACAGATCTTGGTTGCGGACCTCTGGGCCTGCTTCAATGGGGAAAGCTATGGCAAGTTTCACGACATCGACAAGATCACAATGTTTGCAGGTATTTCCCCTCCAACTGTCTGCTCTTGCATTGCCATCTAGAGAAATCATTTAACCTAGGTTCAGACTACCGCATCCCCCAAATGCTCCATCACCTCGGGTGTCTTTTGTACTCCCCGCCCTTAGACAGCCATATTCGCCGCAAGAAGGAGATTCCGCATGGATCCAACTGGGAAATTGAGCTGCGTGCAACAAGCATATGGTGTGTCGAGCTAATCAGGCGCGAGATTGAGCGGAAACATCCAGAAGTCAAGTGCAACCAGTCAAAGCGGCTCTCTCAATCCAGCGGACATTCAGACGGACACCCAGACGGACACTCAGAAAACGGCTCTGCGCACAAGCATTCAAAACAAAATAGTACGAGTGGACCCCTCGTTACTGGTATAAACGCGATTCTCATAGATTTCTTCCTGTACGACACAATAAAGGAACTAGAGGGGGATGGGAAAGAAACAATTCCACATCACCGCACAAGAAGTATTTGGTATTAGAGTTAGAGCATATCGCTTCATTGCTTGGTATTCATTATACACCTACACCTGGCTATTGGTATTGCTTGGTTTGAAAGTTGCGGCTGGGTCTCTGCATCGTTTGGAGCCTTTTATAGATACGGACATGCCTATTGCATTTTTTTCCCTTTAAATAACTTTGCGCTGGGAGCAGGGGGTCTCGCTTTGACGAAGCGAGTCAGCCCCATACATATTTATACATATTTAGTGCTTGCGCATCTTTTGTCTCTATCAAGTTTTCTGATATCCGCTTGTTCGGCTCCTTCTTAGCATGATGAACAATGCGATGGATCCTTAGAGCGGCCATACACAAATTTAAACCGTCATATTGGAAGCATCAACACTCCGGATTAGGCCACATTGTCATCAAGGTCCAGCAAACTTAGACCACATACTGTGGAAGTTGGAATTCTATGGTCACCAGCTCCTCGTGTCATGTCTCCATCGTCTTTTGTTGAAGTCCGATGGAAGTTGGGGAAGATTCCACTGACACCGAAATGTTGCTTGTAACCCGCCCAAAAGGTTGTGAATGAGATTCCTTTGGTCCTAGGGTAAAAACTGTGGATATTTTTTTACCTATCATCATTACTTTTGTCTCACATTCTGCAGCCTGTAGCTCGTGGCGATGCTGCATGAGCTGAGCCAAATGCGATCGGACCATACCTTGTATGAGGCATACCAACGCGCCTCGACTGATCATGCCCTTGGATTGAGAAAATCACGAGTGGCCAGTGAAATTTAATTGATCCGATATTCTCTTGAAGCAGCTGCTATTCTGCAGTTAATTCACTGGAATTCGTAGGAATGACGGGGAAGGAGGAGTTGGGGCTTCGTTTGAAGCTGTCTCAGTCCTGCTGCTGTGCCGTCATTCTTTCAACCACTGCTTCCGGAACCGCAGGCAGCTTCTCTCTTTCTTCTCTTTCTTCTCTCTCACTCCCTTGGCTTCAGCTTTGTCTCTCTCTCCTTCCATCATCTCCAATTCGTATTCTCCTTGTCGGTCCTTCATCTTGCGATGTCTCTTCCTTCGCTCTCTTGTCTCCGATCTCCTTTCTGACTCTCTGCTCGCCTTCTGCGCCACCATCATGACGCGGGACACTTATCTCAAGCGCTCTCTCGGGACCCTGGCCAAGCGCATTAAAGAGGTATCTAGCAACTCCTGAGCTTCCTTCTACCCGTGCCTGAAATTTTATGAGCTTTTGCGGATATTGCGACTGCATTTCTGACATTTCCTCGTCGCTTCACTCTAGTCACGAGTCCTTCTCGTCGGCGCTGGCGGCATCGGCTGTGAGCTGCTGAAGAACCTCCTCCTCACCGGGTTCGGCGAGATTCACTTGATCGATCTCGATACGATAGACCTAAGCAATCTGAATCGCCAGTTCCTTTTTCGATACGAGCATATCAAAAAATCCAAGGCTCTAGTACGTTACTTCCACCGTTTCCTCGTACCATTATACAGCCCACTTCCAGTCGCGGTTGTTTAATACCGTTTCCCGCATACCATTATCTTTATTTCATTTGGGACATACAGTGCTGATACTCCGTTCTTTGTATCTAGGTTGCGAAAGAAGTATCCCAGAAATTCCAACCCAGCGCGAAAATCGAAGCCTACCATGCGAACATCAAAGATAGTCAGTTTAATGTTGACTGGTTTGCCACTTTCGATGTGGTGTTCAATGCGCTTGATAACCTCGATGCCCGTCGTCACGTCAACAGAATGTGTCTAGCTGCGGATGTGCCGTTGGTGGAAAGTGGGACAACCGGCTTCAATGGCCAGGTCCAGGTTATCAAAAAGGTGCACATATACCTCTGTCTAATCGGAGCGACCTTGCTGATTCCTACAGGGTAAAACGGAGTGCTATGACTGCAATTCCAAAGAAGTCCCCAAGTCATTTCCCGTGTGCACCATACGAAGTACCCCGAGTCAACCCATCCACTGCATAGTGTGGGCGAAAAGCTATCTATTCCCGTAAGTATCGGAAAGCCTATCACGCTTCTTCTTGCACTGTACCTAAATCTGTGCAGCGAGTTATTTGGCATAAGTGAGGATGATACAGAAGAATTTGACCACTCCGAAGACTCTGATAATGGTAAGCGCCTATGGTACAAAGCATTCTCATGCGAATAGTCCTAACTTCTGGAATAGCGGAAGAAATCGCGAATCTACGACGAGAGGCCCAAGCGCTCAAGGAGATTCGCCAATCTATGGGATCCGATGAGTTCGCTAGAAAGGTTTTCGAAAAGGTCTTTAAAGAGGACATAAACAGACTACGCGGAATGGAGGACATGTGGAAGACCCGGAAGCCCCCGGAGCCTCTTGACTACGAAAAGTTACAGGAATCAACCTCGAATATTAAGCCTACAGTCTCTTCAAACGATCAGAAGGTCTGGTCAGATGCTGAAAACTTGGTTGTCTTCAAGGACAGGTACGAGCACTGCCCTCCCAACCCCATCCTCCTCCTCCTGCCCGTTCCCCAGGCTTAAGTGTCATATAGTTTGGATCGGTTGAGTAAGCGGCTGAAGACGCTTCAAGAATCAGGGAAAGGGGATGTCAGTCCCGTTTTGGTTTTTGACAAAGATGACGTTGATACATTGGACTTCGTCACGGCAAGCGCAAATTTGCGCGCAATTATTTTTGGCATTGACTCCAAATCAAAGTTTGATACAAAGCGTATGGCCCTGTTTATATTGCATCATTTAGTAGGATTTTATTGACGTTTCGTCCCCTGGCTCCTCGCAGAAATGGCTGGCAACATTATTCCTGCTATTGCCACCACAAACGCTATGACGGCTGGTCTTTGTGTTCTGCAGGCGCTGAAAATTTTGAAGGATGACTATGAACATGCCAAAATGGTACTGTATTTCTGCTATTTGCGCTTTTCAGGTCTACTCTAATTGCCATTTTCTTCTCAAATAGGTTTTCCTAGAGCGGTCGGGTGTCCGTGCCATAAACTCTGACTCTCTGAAGCCTCCAAACCCCAATTGCCCTGTCTGCTCTGTTGCCTGTGCCCGAGTCAAAATAGACCCTGAGCGTGCCACTTTGAGTCATCTGGTTGAGAAAGTTCTCCGAGAGAAGCTTGGGTACGGTGAAGAGATGTCTGTCAATACCGAGCAAGGCACCATATATGACCCGGATCTCGAGGACAACCTTCCCAAGAAACTGTTAGATCTTGGTATCAAGAACGAAAGCTTCCTGACGGTTGTAGATGAGGAGGATGATCAACCCCGTGTGAACCTAGAGCTTGTTGTTGTTGTGCCTGAAAAGTAAAATCCCAACGCTTGATCATTGATACCAGGTATTTTCTCAAGTTTACTAACGTGGTAATAGGTCCAAACTCTCTCAAGAAGAGCAAGCCGTCGTACTAGAAAAAGTCCCCGATATCCCCAGAAAGCCAAGGGCACCTACGCCTCCGCCGGTCAACGAACACGTTAACGGTAATGGTACATCTGGGCTCGGGAAGCGGAAACGCGATCTCGCAGAAGAAGAGCCTAGCAATGGCGATCCCCCTACCAAACGTGTGGGCAGCATCTCTATCTCGGATGGAGACAAAACAAATCCTATTGTTCTGGATGAGACGGACGGAGGTGCGATCCTGATCGATGACTAGATGATATCCCGTGATGATTCCCGGCCACAATAGTAATGGACCGATGGATCTTCTTTTTCATTATTTTCTGCCATGTTCTCCTGTAACATACATTTACTTTACGAATACAAACTATTTGGCTAAGAATAAAATCAGGTTCCTTTCTTTACTTATGGTATATATTGCTCGAGTAGACTGGTTACACCTAGTTCAATCATGAACCAATATTCAACCCCAGAATATTAAAACAAACATATATATATATATATGTGTATATAATAGAGCATTCTATTTTCAAAGCGCACTAAGCCCCCCATCTAAATTTATTACGCAGTTATTGGCATATTCATTCTGCGCGAGAAATACAGCTGCATCAGCAACTTCTCGCGGATCTCCAAAGCGCCGGAGCGGGATATCATCCTTGAGTCTAGCTGTTTCGCCATCACTGAAGTCTGGAGAGAGATGGCGTCAGTATATCATGCACCTTGTCTTTCAGATATTACTCATGAATGGAAAGAGTGGAAGAATGGAAAGAATGACGAGGAGAAGAGGGAAGGGAGGATGCGCACCTGCAGTCATAGGGGTCTCGATGTACCCTGGGAGAATCACATTCGAGCGGATGATCTGGTTGCGGAGGGATTTCGCAGCTTCTACGGTTAAGGATCGTGTAAGTCCTAGGATTCCGGCTTTTGAGGCGGCGTAGGGGACGGCGCCTGTGCCGCCCTTCAGGGCGAGAAGGGAGGAGATGTTAATGATGCATTTTGAGGGGGGGGAAGGAGGAGGAGGAGGAGGAGGAGGAGAGGGAGGGCTAGTGCGGTTCTTCATCCGGTTGCGGATCGAGGCGCGTAATAGAGAGCGCGAGGTTAGTAGGGAGCCTTCAAGATTCGTGCGGAGAATTCGAGATATGTCTTCTGGGTCTGTTTTTGGGAGGACAGAGGAGATGGAAATCCCGGCTGCGTTGACGAGAATGTCGACGTTTTGCTGCGGTGGGTTCTTAGTGAATGGTCGGGTGTCCATTAGGGTATATAGTGATGGAATTGGAGACGTACCATTGCATTTTCTAATTCTCGTGTCCAGGCTGCGGCCTCAGACACATCGCCGACAAGGAGACTGACTCGGTCTGACGATTCAATCAATGTACCAGGACGGACAGGTGTGTCCGAAATCAGGCCCTGGCTCTGCCCCGCCTCTTCTTCGGAGGCTTGAGTAGCCGCTTGGCCGTTATTGGTATCAGGTAATTGCGACGCAGGCCTATTCTTCAGGGCACTAGTTTCTAGTAGCGCTGCAGCGTTGGCGAGACGATCGTGGGACCTCCCAACCAGGATAACACGGCGAGCGCCTTCTTGGAGAAATCTGTCTGCAATAGCGAGTCCAATTCCGGAACTACCACCCGTGATCATGCACGTCCGACCAGAAAGTCGATCCGAGGGGGTGAAGAGAGCACCGCGATTATTGCTCTGGTAGGAGGAGAATGGCCGTCTCGAGCAGATAAATGATAGCGCAGAGTGAACATCCCCGCGCCAGAGACGGTAGGTTGCGCGGTATTTATAACGCATTGGAAAATAAGACGATATACCACTGACTCGATTCATTTCCGGTTTCAATCTAGAGACGAGGATTTAATGTGCTAGAAGTATGGAGCACCGAGTACGTCTGGTGTGGTTTCTCTCTCCATTCGTGCCTTACTTAGGAGAAGACAGATATCTCGGACTGTCTAGGCCAAATAGACAAGCTGAAAAGCAGATGTGTAAGCATCTAAGGGTTCCACGTTTGGCTGATCATTGTACCTGCGCATCCTGGTCTGCAGGCCCAGCCAAGTAGTCGAGAGGCCGAGAACGTAGTTTTTATATCGAGGCGGCGGCGGCGGCGGCGGCGGAGCTTGAGCACGGGCCACGCAAGCACACGAGATCCAACTCTCCCCGTTTCCAGATCGCGTCCTGTCTTGCGTCTCATTTTCCCGCTTGCCTCTTCGCCGCCTATTTACCCCCCTCGTTTTCCTCTCCAGCAAAAATGGCTTCTTCAGGGACTGCGCAACCGGAATTTGTGACGCTCGTGTCCGGCGATGGATTCGAGTTCATCATCCCGCGGAGCACAGCTTGTGTTTCGGGGACGATACGCCGCATGCTCGACACCTCCAGTCAGTATCTCCAGCTCCTATTCTGCACGCTCCTGCATCGCTAAACATCACTTTATCCTGGTCTAACTTTATTTGCATGACAGGTAAGTTCTCAGAGGCGATAACTGGCCGTTGTGTCCTCGAAAATCTCAGCGGAATTGTCTTGGAGAAAGTGTGCGAGTACTTTTGCTACAACGAGAAGAATAAAAACCAAACCAATGTCCCGGATATGAATATTCCTCCCGAATTGTGTTTGGAGCTGCTTATGGCGGCTGACTATCTGGATACATGATTGTACGTTTTGGTGCGTCAGCCCTTATGTTACGGCATGCATCTTGTTGGCTGACGTCCTTCTGCAGCTAGTAATGATTGACGGCGAAATGATTCGGGGGGGTTTTTGAAGTGAGATTATTATTTGGTTTAAGGAGTTCAAAAAGGTTATGCTTTAGATCTAGGTATCATTGATTATCGACCGGCGTTGGCGGCTCTAGGTATTGACTTTTTTTTTCATTATCGAATCAGACATCCACGTCTACATCCATGGATATCCCCTCAGCACCGTATGGTCGACACCCAGCTGCACATGTCCTCATATCCAGCAATGTTCAGTCCGCAACATTTATGGCTCGAGATGGAGGCTATAAGCGGAGCCATCTGGCATCTAACCTCCAGCCTTTCCCCCATGACTGGACGTTCTAAAGAAGATGGCAGATAATTCAACAGACATCTCCCTTCTATTCAGCCGTTATCCACAATTATGGATGGCATGGCTTTATTCCACAGGGGGACAAGCTGGTGCTCTCTTTCGTTTTCCTCGCAGCGTAGGGAGGAGTATATAATACAAATAAAGCTATCGACTTGCAAGCAAGATCATTTTCTTTTGCCTTTTGGGCGGGGTGGTCCTCGAAACTTGTTACCCCCCTGTGACTGCGACTTGTATATTTTTTCCCTTCCAAAAGCTGCGTCTGAAACTCTCAGATAACTCACAACACCTTGATCAACAATGGCTAGGATGACATTCCTATATCCATGACGTAATCGTGTATAAAGCTGCTTGTCGCTTGGAGGCGGATCTAGTGGTGTAGTCTCAAGCAAGGTACCAATTTGAGATAGCGTCGGCATGGTTGTTTGGGAGCGAGCGTTAATGACGGCCACTCTGAAATCAGGTGGCGGAAGAGCAGACTTGCGAAAATGGGCTGATGGCTTATAGACATGGAACACCACTACGTAGGGCAGTTCCGGACGTGGACAAGAAGATGTGAGGGTGACGGGGTCGTAGTAAGGGATAATAGAGAGCCTGCGATAAATATCATCTATGAGAGAATGTTAGCATAGTCCAGGCACTAAAAGGACAGTCAAGAAGTTTAAACATACTATAACTGCGATGAAATCCAAGGCCGGCGACTGGCCCCAATGCTGTTGTCGGGCTGGAGTCGCGAAACCACTCTAGAAAGCGCGTAAAAACCCCCACCAGGCCAGGGCTCTGCTGCTTGAGTAGCTGGCTCTCTGTCAGCTCTTCGGAAAGGTTTGTGTCCTTGGTTCCATCTTCATTTGTCTGGCTCCATCCTGGAGCTCGAGTAAGTGCATAGCCCAGACGTTTAAGTCCAGTGTAGACAGAAAACCTCTCGATAGTCAGTCCACCCCGTCCAATGAAAGACGCATATGCCGCCTGCATGCTCATTGGGACCCCAGAGTCTTCTACTTCATCCTCATCGCCGGACCCTATGGCTGAGCACGGCCACCTTATATCCAGACTACCTCTCTCAAGAAGGTACAACGCCTCCTCTGGCAGCAGCCAAATCCGGTTCCAGCGGTCTGCCTGACCAAGTGTCTTAAAAAGTTGGCCCTTGGGATTCGCAACACAGACGCATGTGTCTAGGGAAACGCCGATCGATGCGACTTCAGGTTTTGTTGGCTGGGCTTCTTCCGATATTGTGTTCGGGAGCTTGGCAGTTGCAGGCGCTACAGGTCCATTGGGCGCATAAACTCCGATGATTTTAGATTTTGGATGATGGAATCGCGGGTATGATAGCGCATTGTGCATTGCTTGTCGGGACGATGAAAGAATATCGGCTTGGAACAAAGTCGGATTCGGTTCAAAGTCCTTTTCGCCGCGTTTGGGTAGAGTCATCTGGGAGGTGTCTGAGAGGCTGCAACAAGCTCAGTAAGCCGAATCACACGAAAGCCATACTTGCGCCTGGGACTGGAGATGTAAAAGAAGATTCAAAATATACTAACAAGGAAATATTATTCAACATGCGAAAGTCCTGTGTCTCGTCGGACAGATCGACGTTGGCTGCGGCCGTTGCGTCATTGGACGCCATGTTGATGGCAGCTTCGTCGACATCCTCCATTCTGCGGCGCAAAAAAAGGTTGACTTTAGTGAAGCCAAATTTTTTGGAGAAGGAGAAGAGATATGGTCGAATGGGCTGTTCGAATTCCAGGCTGAAGGCGAGGATTGGGGTTGTGAACGTCTTCGGCTGGAGATCGATTAAGCTGCGATAAAAAAAAGTCGGTTGTCAGTCGTTCCGCCGCCTTCAAGTCTGTCTCCGCTGATTTCCCCGCGCTGGTTTCCCCAAACTCTGTGCCCTTGTTTGTTTCGACTCCCAGCCATGGATCCCATGGGCTCTGAAACTGCAGATTGCTATAGCCATGTGAACTATAATGATGTCCTCATTCAGGTACGAGACCGTCTTCGTACAAATCGCCCAGCGAGCTGCGAAATCCCCTGCTCTAATCATACCTTTGCAGATCTCTTCAAGTCTTACCAATGCGCTGAATACCTTTGGACCGTCTTCTCCTCAATATCGTGCCGTTCTGGGGATGCTAAAAGGCTGTTTGCAAGAGATCAACCGAGATGGAAACCGGAAACCAGAGGATTTGAACCCCGATACGCTGAGTTTGGCAATGGGGTTCCTCGAAATTGGGAAATAGAAGCATACTTGACCCTACTCGAGAACTGCTGCTGACGCAGACGGTTGACTATCTGGACCATCTCGAGGCTTTCGACCGCTTCCTACGGGCATAATATTGCACTGGCATCTAAGAATAACTTGGGCCATCTGCCATTATACATCCTCGGATGCTCCCTCACAAGGACCACGTCATAACTAGAAGACCAGGATCGCAATTGACTCATTTTTACTGTACAGTGCCTGGGGGTCTTTCTTAAGTGGAAGCTCTTCCTCGAGCTTTGCCTGTGTCCATATGGATCTCAGACTCGTCGTGTTCATTGTTGGGATAAACGGAGTCTCGCAAGGCTCTATTGCACACTCATAGGACAGTATAGATACACTATGGTCTGGAGATTGACTATAATCTACCTAAAGAAACAGCGTTGATCAATGCAATGGTGAGGGGTTACTCGCTTGACCTATAATAATCCACTCGAACCACTAGATAGTAGCCTAGTAGGCAATAACACGGAGTTTGCGGCCTTGGGTGGTTGAGATCCTTTTACAGAAACTATATCTACCTCTTGATTTGATTCCTGCAGCAGAAAGGAATAGAAAAGCCTGGTATATGATACAGAGCCCAATATAGCCTGGATTATTGCTCCTGGATTGGTTGTTGACCAGAAAGCAGCACGTCAGCTCCAGCGTTCCCCCAGCGCTTACCATCTCACCATTTCTCATTTCCATCCTCACTTTGAAGTAGTGATTCAGAATTTATCACAGTAACTCAGCACATCCATTCACTGGGCATCAATTATGACCGGAACTGCCGATACCACGCCACTCCTCGTTGACTCCGAGCCCCTGGAGGCTGGCGAGTACGAGATCCAGGATCTCTTGACCCCGACCCAGAAAACACCCTATCGACGCGCCATAGCCATCCTAACCCATCTGTCAGTGGCCTTCTCGACTTGTGCATTCTTCTTCGACGCCGTAGCCCTCATTATCAACGCCGCCGGGCCCCATGGCTACTATATGTTCTGGTATCTCCAAGAGCGTGTCCAAGGCATGCTTACCGTGGTAGCCGCCCCTCCCTTCTCCTTATTCTCCACACATCCCTACATACCTACATCTCCATTCTAAACATCCCATCCCGTCTCCCAGGGTATCATCGCCTCAATCATATCCGCTATCAACCTAGTCCGGTTAAGACGCAGTCGACGCCCCCTCTGGCTCTGGCTGAACCTGGTGCTCGACGGCGCCATCGCATACTACACCATGACATTGGGTCCAGACGCCTTAATACGGAATTTCGATGAATCCCCGAGTTTCTGGCTGCCGGATGAAGGGGCCGCTGCCACCGCAACGGCCGTTGAGATTATCCTTGGGTTCGGGTTATGTTGTGGTTTGGTTGTGGGGTATGTATTGTACTTCCTTTTTCTTTTTTTTTTTTTTCTCAGAAGACTGATTATGAATTATGTAGGCTGGTTCATTTGGTCCTTTTCCCGCTACGCTGTTATAGTGCGTATAAGAGCGGGTTTTGGGGGTTTCCGCGGACGTGGAGGATTCCTGCTGGGGAATTTAGGATCGAGTTTCGTGTTGGGTTTTTGCGGCCGGAGGATATGCGGGACTCGGGGTCTCGTGCTGGGGAATATCTTTAGGTAGGTAGGACTAACTAAGTGGTTTGTTTGCTTTGTGAGTGAGGGCTTTGGGATATTCCTGCAGACTGCGTTTCATTGTCAGATTGTCAAGGGAATAGTAGATATAAGCTTAGGAAAGTGGACTCTGAAATGGATGTTATACGTTGGTATTGAATAGACAGGGCTGGGAAACTATAGTGATATTGAAACAAGGAATTTGTTGTCTCCGAGCAGTTACCAAAATGCAACCTGGACACCCCCCCAACCCCGTTCCCAATTCCCTCCCGGACCGGCAGAAAAGCACTAAATACAAAAGGGAAAGGTCATCATGGGAAACAAAAAATCAAGCAGCAAAATGAAACTCCGGGACCCATGCAGTCGTAAAACATAATTGTGGCCTGCTTCCGCAGGGGCCCTACGCCTAACCGTAGCTTTGAGAGGGAGCTTTGAGAGGTGCAGGTTGGGGCTCCAACCTCGTGAGATGACCTGTGGTCTTTTTCTTCGTAGTAATTAAAGGTGATAATCGCAGGGACGGTTCCCCTCCCGCTACGGTGGCGCAGGGAATGGCCCACCTCTGGGCCCTGGGATGGTGCGGCTCGGGTGGAAAAGGGAAGTTTAGGTCCCTAGTGTGTCCTGCTTCTCTCGTCTTTCTGGTGTTTAGTCGATGAGAGGTTTCTTTTGATTGCCAATGATAGCGACTCCTAGATGGCGGAGAGCGTTGGGATCGGTTGGCCGGACTATTGATGGGAGAGGTAACATCGGGTTGTCGGGGTTGATGTGGGCAGCTTCGCGGGCTGACTGTTCAATGGCTTCCATCTCCTCCTTGCAGCCAGCATGGTCTAGAGGACAAACGACAATTGGCTGTCGAATGACAATGTCTCGTGCGGACGCGAGATGAGCCTAGGCCATGTTAGTTTATAAAGGTACTTGCGAAAGCGAATGGGCGCATTCATCGCTGTTCAGAAGGATTGAACCGACCTTGACTGTTAAGTAGTATTCAATTTTGTACAGGCTTGCCGTCGTGGTAAACCCGCTGACTGCGTAGGTTGGGAATCCAGGTTTACCTCGAGGTAGGATTCCTTCTGCATCGCGCATGTCCTTTGCCGGAAAGACAAGGCCCATATTTGTGAGGAAGCCCGTCGGTGGCATCTTCACGCCAATGGGCTCCGTCCGTTTTGTTAATGTTTTGACTTTCCTCTGGGGCTCGTCGCCCTCGTGATTAAATATAATTTCCTCGTCAATTGCGATTGTTATCTTGTTGATTGTAACCTTCCTTGCTTTGCTTATCCAGTCGGGGTTCGGAGACAGTTTAACGTAGACGCTCACGGGGTCCAAGGGGCCATAAGACCACCGTGGTAAGGATATGCCCAGAGTGACCAAGTGATCCGAAACTTGCTCCGCCGACTCCGGCCTATTGTACATGCCAAATGTAGACAGTGTGTCGTATCGAGAGACTGGAACCGGGAATGAATATTTTCTCTGATCCGAATGCCCTTGCTGCACCATCACCACAATCTCATAATATGTCTCCGCGGTACGACTGGGGAGCTGTAGGCTAGCCGGAGGAACTCGTCTCGATGCGTCCGGTCCACCTCGTCCAAATGGTATGAAAAGAACAAACGGCAAATCCATCGAGATGACCTCCTCGTATTCTCGACCAGCTGGACAGCGGAAAAGCAGCATTTCCTTGCCGACGATGTCGGTAATCTCTTTCCGCGGAGGGGCTAAACGCTTCTTCGTGACTGAATCCGCGGAAGGGTGTATTGTTTCTCGACGGTAGAGGGAGACAGTAACGAGGGATACGTTGACAGGTGCCGTTATACCGACGCTAGGTCTGATCTCGACTTTACCTTCAATGCGTGGCTAGGGACTGGTAAGTAGATGATGGGCCTCGACAGACGACCGACAAGAGAGAGTAGACATGTAACTCACCATCGTCGCAGATATGCCAGGATATCCGATTAGGAAATTACCGTTCGGCGGGCCCGACACTCGCACAAAGGCGGCCATTTTGAGGGCGTGGCTCCCACACCACCATGGGCAGATGGGAGGTGAGGGGAACGCGCGCCGGGGACTATTTGGAGCCTATAATACCTCGATGACGTAGATATACTTGAAAAGCACATAGAGGGCCCTCCAGTTAAGCGACTGAGGGAGTTGGATCCGGCGACGCCAACAGCTTTTGCGGAGGTGTGCAGGGTGTGGTAAGCGGCTGTTCGGGGGAGGTGGAGGGAGGGCGAAGGAGAATGAGGAGTGTGGGCAGGCTGCTTTGCTCCTGGATCCGTTGGGACAAGATTAAGTCGAGGCGGAGCGAAATCACGATGTGGGTCCAGGTCGACAGATCTCGAGGCCGCAAGTTTCATGCAAATCGAAGTTCTGGGCAAAGGCGTCTGAATCTGTAAGTTTATTATTGTTGGCGCCGATGTGGGGGAGAAGCTGACGCTGGCGATAGGGAGGAGCAACAGTGACAGCGCCAGCGACTAACGAGAAACTGGAAGTTCAGTCAACAGAATAGAATGGAGAAAGGTAATACAATCATAATAATAACAATAATATTGAGACTGCTCTACCAAGTAAGATCTGCAAATCACGGCATACGACTCATCTCAGACGACTTTTTCCGTTGGAAATCGCCGGCAAACTCGACGACGCCAATACACTACGTCTGATGATGGTGATGAATTTTTTTGCTTTTCTTTTCCTCGCCATCCTGTTGGTTTCGTCATACGATAGAGCATCCAACGGAGATTATGTCCTGGATACTTATATTGCCTTTATCCTATACGAAACGGCTGAAAGCTGGGGTACCTTAAGGCTGAGACATGCGTATTGCCCAGGCCACATCTATTCTGCACCGCGTGTTTGAAGAAGTGTCTATACTCTGATGCATTGCCCGGTATAGAGAGAAGTCTATTATCCTGGGACGAAGAGTATACATTGCTCTGACTCTGCCTCGGAAATTGAGCAGTCCATCAGATAAGCTGGGAATAACCACCCAGTATTACGCTATGTCATTGAATGAATGCATTATCTTCAGCAACTAGTACTAGCTAGTAGATACAAAGTAGTGCCTTCAATCAGATCGAGCCACTCACCGTAGACCTGGAGAAAAAGAAAACAAAAGCACTTGTTAAACAGATTTCAAATAGAAGTCATTGTAGTCATCGACCCAAAACCCTGGCTCGGGTTGCCCTGCGCAACAGACATGACATCGCTCCCCCACAGCAGAGCCAGACTTCATTCAATAATATCCATCCGACGTCCTCACACTCTTTACGAATCGACATTCAATTTCCGTCTTTCTTCTCTAGACGATCTTCAAAGTTTCCGACTCCAAAATGCCGCCTACTCGTCGTCGTGGAGGCAAGACTGCCACCGCCCGCTCTAACCAAACTGCGCTGTCATTCGGTACGAAGTCGAGAGTCACAAAGCCGTCAGCTGGCCCATCAACGCCAACCGAGAAAACGAAGATACTTGAGCCTCTTACAACAGATTTATCTAGGAGATCTGCGACGGAGAGTCCCTCGGAGTCAGAAAAGTCTCCTGTTACAGTCACCGAGACTTCAAGGCCGCATGTGGCGGAACTTGCTGTGAGGCAACAAGCCCGGGTCGAAATCCAACAACCCTTGTCGGAGGAGGATAAAAGAGCTCTCAGGATCACCAAGGCGGATTTGCAGAGATACTGGAATAATGAGGAATCAAGGAGGCGAGGGCCCCGGGGTGCGTAGCATGACAGACTGGCCTTGTTTGGAGCATGTGCAATGGAAGAGAAATTGCTAACCCGTGCTGTTTTTGCAGTTCATCAGGACGACCTTTCACTCGACGAGCAAATACTGCGACAATTTGATCTTTCCAGTCAGTATGGGGTATGTTTCGCGACACAACTCGACGACCTATGGTTTATGGTTTACTATATCCTCGCTAACATCTATCTAGCCCTGCATAGGAATCGCCCGTCTGAAGCGATGGAGGCGAGCAAGCTCTCTGGATCTCAACCCTCCCATTGAGGTTCTCTCGATTTTACTCAAACAGGATGGAACACAGGGCCAACGAGCTTATATCGACGAACTGATGTCTTGAGTGACATGTCAGAGAGAAAGGTGGATGTAACATTTTGTTTTGGAGTTCAAGATTTACCAGGGATCGAGAAATATGCCGGCGTTTTGGGATGAGGAATTGGCAGGGCGTTTGGAAAGTGCTGTACATACCCTCTGGATTGTGATTATTCTTATGACAACACCAGTCTCTACGTTAATTACCTGTTGGGTATAATCTGCGGCATCGACCTGGACTTTCAGTGCGTAAATGAGTCCTACTCCTGCACTTAATGATGCCCGTCGCTGTTTTCTCGAGTGACAGAAAGCAACCTGTTCTTCACGATGCAGGTATTGCCTGTCATACACAAATAAGCCCTCACGCCTATGAGAAAAGATCCGAAGGCTCCCAAGCGCTGGATTATTTTCTTTTGTACAGTACTATTCGTCGAGAGACACGAACCCCTCAAATGGACGCCACATCCTCCTATCACTCTTTGATGAGCCTCTCCCTCTCCCAATGAAATTTAGCCCTGAGTGTTTATCCTTTGCCTTTTCTTTTCCTGCTTCCTTTGTCCCTCCTTGCAAGTGGCGCAGTCTCTCTCCCTTGATCCCAGTTTAGCTCTCATATTCGTCGGGGACATAAAACCGTGAAGGGATTCTTGCAGGAAGTTCCCGCATATCAGAAGTGTTGTCCTGTCTGAATCCCAGGCTTCCCCGCTGAATACTTCCTCAAAGCGGATCATCACACTGTAATGTCACGGTAGAAACCTGTCTGGGGGTCTGCTTCGATTCCTGTTAGCCGTGTTTGTCTGCGTCTCCACTCGACTCTTACTGATGCATCATGGCGTTTCAGCAAATGATCTCTGTCTTGTTGTGTTTGTATCGCTCGTTGGGGCTTCGACTTTGTACCCGTTGGTGTTCTGACTCGGAGTCCGTCAAGAATATATACAAAGCAGCCCTGCAGCCTTCCATTTCGAACAGACAACACGTCCTCGACTTCAGTTGGTCTGGAACAGAATCTGCACGAGCTCCTTGTATCACTGTCATTGAATTTATTTCATATTGATCTAGAAATGTATTGTTACATCGGTACCTTTTTGTAACTATTGGCTTGTGTGACTGTTTGGAGCGTATGTTTTGTAGCTAGGTATGCCAGAGAAATCCATATATATCCTATCCAATAGAAGTCTATGTCTATGCAGTTCTATCCTTCAACTTGACGATGCATGTGATCGGATGTGAGATTGGGCTCTGCCAGACTATAAAATTGTTGGAGTCCCCAGAACCACTACACCCATCTGACTTTTGAGCTATTTTATACAATTGTTGGTGATTTGGATCTCAAGTGTTAACGAGATATTAGGTTTATATTACTGTCTTTTACACCTAAGCTGTACCTCGACAATGCGTTTCATTCACTCTGCCATCCTTCTGCTTACTATAGGCCTGGCGAAAGCCCAACTTCCAAATCTCCCAGGCTGCTCGGTAAGCAAGATCACAATATAACGAAAGAATAGAGATGCTGAGATATGCCTCGAACAGCTGGAATGCTTCCTGAACGCAATGTCCCACGATGGATGCTCTTCCATCACCGACTTCGCCTGCCACTGCCAGCGACCTGCACTCGTGAACGAGGTATCCCCCTGTGTCCAGGGAGCCTGCAACCTCGAAGACCAGTCATGTATCCTGCACCACCCTACACCACCATCCATATTAGGTATACAAATAATAAAGCACCTGGACTAACCGTGCATAAATAGCCGTTTCCAACGCCGTGACATCTGAATGCTCCAGCGTCGGCCATCCAATCACCATCCCCCCGGTTGGAGGCGCCTCGACAACCCAGACCAGCTCTTCCACCGAGAGTACCTCCTCCTCCACAGCAAGTACAGGCGGAACAACCTCAGGTCCCTCGGCGACTCTTCCAACCACGTCCACGTCCACATCTACTACGGCCGAGTCCTATTCGTCTTCTATTGTGGGGTCTTCATCGCCTGCACCGTCCTCATCTTCATCCTCGTCAACAACGCAATCTGCGTCCTCGACCGCAACCTCTGCGACGACGTCAACCTCCTCTGATACAACACAGTTCACTAATGCCGCGCAGCCTACGGCAGGGAGCAATCTACTTGGTGGTCTTGTTGCCCTCGCTGTGGCGCAGCTGTTGTAAGCATGGAGGGACTGATGTATGAAATTTTAGGGACTTGTTAGCAATCTTCCTGTACTGTGCTGCTGCTGCTGTTGTTGTTAGCATGTGCATCTACTACCTAGGTAGTAGAGTCATTGTCTTTGCCACTGTATCTCGGTTACATTTATTGTTCCTTGGTTGTTGTTAATTAGTGCTAATGATGATTAAGATAAGTTTTAAGTAGCTATATAGTTTCAAAATACTTGTTCTACTAAGGAAGATTGGATTTACACACAGAAAGAGTTAAATGAGACCATCTGGATGCTTTCATACTGTGAACGGGCTACAATGAACTAACTAGTGTTAAAGAAGCATAGCATAGTGATGATATCTTCTCTTTATTCTATAATGTGAGAACTGCAGTTACTACAAGATGATATTCTCGTCTTCCATTATTTGCACGCCCTGATATATGCTAAGCTCCCCCACCTGTCTATCTGCTTAGGTATCAAATCGCTGATATTGCCCATGAAAAGTATGTCCTCTGATATGAACAAAGTAGAGCCAGCCCTCTCAGCCAAATGCCATATTTCTCTCGTGCCATGGGTAGTCCCTAAGGGGAGCAAAGTGCCTTTCCTACCTCTGTTCCTGGTCTGGTCCGGGCCCAAAATGACGACTAATGAAAACAATCATATTCACTCCCATCATGCCGAGAAAAAAAAGAAGAAGAAAAAGCCATTCCCCAGGAACACAAAGTCACCGTTTCTCCTCCCATCTTTCTTCTCCCTTTCCCCCTCGTCTGTCCACCATCAAGAAACACCATAGTCAATCCAGAAAGCATTTCCCCCAGTCAATTGAATCTGAATCGAAAAAAAGAAAGAGAACAAGACAACAGTGCCCCAAAAGAGGGTATCCGGGATAAGCTAGACTCCCTACTACTGCCCACCACCACCACGCTGGTAGTAGAGGATCTGGCTGTCCAGGACGCCCTCACCCCTTCTGAACTATCCTATCCATTTCAACACCAAAAACGAAGATAAGAAAACCAACCGAAACCAGAGCCGCAGACAATCAACAAAAGGGAAAAAGAAATGGCCCGTCCTTATCGAAGAAAGTCAGTCCCGAGTCCAGTACCCACTATCCGTGGCACGGCCGAACTCGCTATCGTCCTCATCGTCATCATCTCCGAGGTCATACTCTTCGCCAGTCAGGTAGTTCGACTCGTCAGCATCATACTCGAGATCAAGGAGATCGTTCAAGTGGAGCTGGATCCGGTCAAGGCTGTCGTGGCTTCTGCCCACAACCTCGTACAGGTTGTGGTGGGTGCTCTGGGTGGTGCCTTTGTTGTCTTGGTTTTTGTGGCTGGCGTTGGTAATAGGCTTGCTGCTGTTGTCGTTGTTGTTGCTCTGCACCAGTCCGGCGGTAGATTGTTCGTTTGGATTGTTGGAGCTGTGAAGATGCTGCTCTTCTCTGGTGTGGCTGGCGCTAGAGTTGGAGGAGCAGCTTCTCGCAGTGTCGACGGAGGAACTGATCCTTTGCCAGGGGAGAGTGTTGTTTCCGTAAGTAGCAGCCTCATCTGAAGTTCATTGACATCTTGTTAGCTTTCTCCCCTTCTTTCTGGGTAACTGACTGACGGACTAGGACTCGTCGAGCGATACATGTGAAGAGGTGCAAGCCAAGCAAGAGAAGCAGCAGCAGCAGAAGAAGAACAAGAAGACGAATATCAAGAAGAAGAGCAAGAAGAAATACAAAGGAAAGCGATAAAGAGAGAGTACTTACCGGCCATCAGACCGTTACTGTTGTTGTTGTTGTTGCTGCGGGCGTTGGAGCGGCTGGAGTTGTAGATCAGGATGTCCTCAATGTGTTTGGACTCGAGTTCTGGATCAGACCTGGGCTGATAATCTGCGTTCAGAATCAAGTCCCGCAACGAGCATCCGATCCAAATGAGGCCAGTGGTGGAGTCTTCGTTTTCATTTTCGCTTTCCCGTTCACCTGCCATGTCGTTGGAGGGCTCGGTGTTGGAGAGGGTTGGAGGGCTGTTTACTGGAGGATGAGGGCAATGGTCTTTGACGGCAGATTTGGAAGACATGGGTGCTTTTGAAAGGAGAACTCAGTGGTCTTTTTATCAGATGAGACAGGAAGATGTTGTATTCGATAGATAGATACTCTCGCGGCGTCCTGACTGGATGTAAAAAGAAGCAAGGATGAAGCCAAAGAGAGAGATATCTGAGATTGCAATCGATGTGTTTCAATCTGAAGGAGAGATGCAGAGTTAAAAGAAATCGACGAGAAAAGAAGTAAAGAAACATAGAGATAGGCATCACGCGTATGTTGAGGTGTGCGTGAATACTGTCTTCCCATAACACTTCTTCTGTTACATCAGTGGTTGCATTCACTCAATTTACTGGAAGTCGCCACTATATTCCCTTTCTAAAACCACCGCATAGGGTTCTAAACAAATACTAGCATACCCCAAGGTATTTGGGATATCTCCCTCCAAGTCCTGGTGAAGTTGATGCCCTGAAAAGCCAATATCAGCCAGTAGAGCATAAGGAAAGATGAGAGGATAATGGCGGCAGCTCAGTAACACATCTAGCCAGGGCTCACTATAGTGCATGAAAAGCTTATCAAGAATTATTCTAATCCTCCCAGCAGGTGACCAAATAGAATTTACCTCTTTTTGATAGCGCTGGCAGCATCGAACTGACAAAGTGAAGAGTTGGAGTTGATTGCTCTGATAAGTGGACATTTCCTCGTGTATCCCACAAAACACAAATATTGCAATGCTAATATCTTATCGATGAGTTGCTATGATGCCGACGGCGACGATGATGATAATGAAGATGAAGAAGAAGAAGGAGAAGAAGCAAAACACGCTAAGGCACCCATAAACGTACAAACCCACCAACCTCTTGACGGCAAGTTACGCAACTTCCAAAGTTATTCATTGCCAAGCTCACTCTGCAATCCTCACAAATACAAAGACATCGGCATGGCCAGATAATGATAGACCTGGAGTTTGCTTGGCAGACAACGCAAGGAGGACCGTTGGTTCCAAGCCCAGAGGCTCCTGACTCCCACGTCTGACCGTTGGCTGCACTTGAAGATGTCCCTGATCGCTGCGAAAGAATGAGCTTTTCGAGAATCTCAGATTCCTCTTGAGCGGTTGGTTTTCGTTTGCCATCGCGCGAGTTCCGTGTTGCAAGGCGTGACAGCCGCGAAGATAACAATATCTGCGCTTTCTCGCGCTCAACTTGTTCTTGGAACCGGCGTCGAGTGAGGATTCGTCCTTCTCGCCCAGCGTTAAGGTGCGCTGCCAGGATGCGCGCCTCCCGTCGGGTCTCTTCATCACGAGGATCAAGGAGGCGTGCAAAAGAACCAATGTCCATCATAGATTCTTGTACAGGAGTGTCTTCCCGAAAGTGACGTTCCGGGAACGGATCCAGTTGCGTAGGTGTACGCCGACCGTCCGATTCATATCCTTCCCACTCGGAATCGGCGTTAGTCGAAAGAGACACGACACTGGTTGTATCGTCCCATTCATCATCAGGCGGATTATAGTCTGGGCTTCGGTCTTGATTGCCCCATGAGCCACCAGCCTTCCACCAGTTGTAAAGCTTCTCGTCGAGCCGCTGTTCGTCAGATGTTTTCCAATTATCTGCGTTTAAACGCTCCCTCTTTCTCATCTCATTCTCCACATCGAATTCATGATCACCCGGTAGCTCAAGCTCTCCATCGGGTGTCAGCATCCAGAAGTCCAGAGATTCTTTGGACACCTTGTCTGATTTGTCTCGAGTTGCTTTCGCCCGGGATCCTATAGTGGACTTCAACCATTGAGGTCGGGCGTTAATTCCAATTCGCGTTAATATTTTGTCAAAGCCAAATGCCGCCCATCTGAAAACGAGATAAAAGATAGCACGAAAGAACGAAATGCCTTGGTGAAATCGAACAAGGCCCCGGAAGGCCCCAACACCGCCTGGATTATTTTGTGATCGAACAGATCGGGACTTGTGTTTAGGCTTTTCAATCCTCTTTTCTCGGCCATAGCCGCTTTCCCACTCCGATGCAGCCTCCGGAAGCTCGAAGGTAACAGGCTCCCCAGTCTCGAACGGCAAGCTCCCCGTGCCAGTACCTAGGACCTGACGGGCTGAACGCCTTCGCCAAGAGTCTTCAATTTCAGCTAGCCTATCTTCCTCCAGCCATGTCATGCTACGTGCAACAACACCTCTGCCTTCGTTTAAGAAAACGGCTTCGCTAGCAGCGGTCAAGGCAGTGTAACCGATCCGAAGAAGGGCGGTATAGAAATCCTCGTGCCGGTTGAAGCGAATACCGTGAACCTGGTTGGATCCTTGCATATTTTCATGCGCCAAAGCAAATCTCTCCCGAAGAGATAAGTTTCGAGGAATATCGGAGGGTAGGGAAAAGGCAGTGATAAAAAGGGCAACTAGGTAGATCGCAGCGCAAGCGACAATACCAGATAATATCAACAGATGTGGTACGAAACCAACAACACAAACAGTTGGAAATCTGAGCACAGCGTTCTCAGTTCCAAAAGACGAACTACCGACCAGGCCCCATGCCATGGTAGCCATAAAGCAAAGCCCCCAAAAAGCGGTGTTGAGTAGGCGATATCTACTCTGTTTGCCAAAGACGTCGAGAACATTTGATGCTAAACTGTTGCAGCAAGATATCAAAGCAATTAATAGCAACTCCGGGGTAACATTCATGCGCTCCAAAAGCTGTGATCTACTCATGAGATGGAAGGCGGACTGGGGAGCTTCCCCATCGCTATCTCTGCTGCTTGGTTTAGAGGATCCAAACAACCCTAACCCAAGAGATTGGCTGATACTGGACTCGGCCTCAGCGAATGCAAGGGAGTGCTCGAAAATAGACATGCCACCCTCCGTAACAACGGGTCTTCCTTGTAAGGAGCATGAAAGAGTCTCCACGAAGTGACCGAGGCATAGGCGGAGGAAAACAGGCCACAAAAGTTTAAACGAGCCATACGGAATGTCCGAGCTGGCCGTAGGTCGAGCCATATTCACCGCACTGCAGGACTGTCTGTCGGTCTCCCAAGGAGTCAATAAAGAGCTCAAGGAGTATAGAAAGCCGCCATTGCCCGCATGGTCAAGCAGCAAGTGCTTCCCGGGAGCGCCGTAACGGATATCAGAGAATTCGGGTGACGTCTGGCATCTAATAGCGCGGAGTAAAGAGTATATCTGGGAGGTGAAGAGTAGGATTGGTATAATTCGCAAAGCCAATCGTCTTGTCCAATCAAGTGTTAGGTGTCGCCTGGTTGACGCGTATATTGCGATCCTATTTAGAATAAGAGCCTAGATGACAGTAAAGCATCGGAATCTTAGCATAACAGTACTTATCTCACCACAAGAATGGGAATTCCTCACCACTGTGAAGCACGCGAGAGACCACCGACTAGTCAAATAGGAAAAGAAGCCACTGAATCTTATGACAGTTTGGAGAATATCCGTGAGATGGACGCTTGAGTTAGGTTGAGCAGCAGCTTCAACGATGCCTTCCCTGGCAACTTCAGCAGCTGCCTGTGTGGCTGCCGCAACGACCTCACTCTCCGGCCCCGTGCCAGGCGCAGCACCCCAGAAGTGGCTAGCCATATCCCTAAAGCTAACCAAGCTTGCGACACGTCGGGGAAGAGTGGAGAAAGCGAAATTCTCTGCTTGTTGAAGACCGCGAAGAGGGAGAGATAGTAGTTCGCGTGGACCAGAAGAGAGGAGTGAATGAACAGCGGGGGTATTATTTAAGGACGGAACCGCGGATGGTAATGTGGTGGCATCTGGGGTAGCTGGAAGGTTCCCAGTACCCTGAAAGAAGGACATGGTTGAAGTCAGTCAAAGGTCATATATACAGATCCGATAACCTAAATGCAGCCCAAGGCCGCGTTACCCAGCACGAACGAAGTATTCGTGTTTGGGAAAGAGGATCCGTCCGGAAGCCGGAGAAGACAGGATAGTAATAATATCATGGGATGAGCAGGATCACGGGGCAGGGCGAGAAGACACCAAACCTCTGGGCCCTTTGATGCTCAATACATGACGAAACAAAGTTATTGCATTCAACAGACTTGTGTATAAAGAAAGTTAGGAGGTACAAGCCAATTCATATGACACTTCCGCAAGCTGTAGTGAATCGCTCCGCTTGTCCAGCTTAAGAGGCGATTGCTGGGTCAATAACTTACTAAGCGCCTCTACAAGCACCCCTCCAAAACACCCCCAAAGTGGCTCCTAAAGCACCTCTAAAGCACCTCTCTATGCATCTACACGTGCGATTATACGGGATCTATTATAGACATATGATATACAGAGTGTTGGAATAGTAGTTGCATGTCCAGTTAAATACAACAGGCCGCGGGCCTATTGTTTATGTGAGCTGCCAAGCGTAGATTCCAGCACTGTGTAAAATGCATACTATCTGTGCTTCCTTATGTAATCATCAAAACCGTGGCTAACCATAACTAGTATACACTAATCAATACCAGAGCTTGTTCCTGCGCTTAAAGGCAGTAAATACAAAGCACTGATCAGGAATTAGCTCTAGCTCATAGAATGTGAAAGATAATAACCTGAAGAAGGACTTGCAAAGGAATCTTGTGCTGTGATGCAGAAACTTAATTTCGCCTTAGAGCAAATACAACTTCACTGTAAAATAATCCTGCGCCGAGGTTGTCATTATATACCTTTGTGGAAATATTGATTCTCGATTCCAGGGGACTCTATTACCAGGTATGTTACCTGCCTAGTAAGGCTAGTGTACTGCTGCCTATATTTCCTACATGAGGTGTGGGAGACCCGTCATGTCCTCCTTAAGAGGCACATTCTGTATGCAACGCCTTAAGGTACGCCCGTGAACCTTAAAGGAATAGAAGAGAAGTATCCATTTCATAGCCCAGTACTACTCAGATTTACAGACGACCCGATTTTAGCAGTTTGAAGCCTTTAACAGCCCATCCCGCAATCGCTCATACTTCTGGGGCGAAAATAGAGGTCATGTGACTCAGAGCTTTCGGATGACATAAGCTCGACACGTTGCTGGGGTACCCCTGGGACGCCTCGGACGCGTTAAGTGGTTTCCTTTGGCGCGGCCTCTACCTAGCCTAGGTAAGTTCCTAGGCAGAGTGAAGAAATCCCAGCTGATAGACTGGATCGGACTTGTCCAACTTCAACTCTGACGCAGTGTTCGATGCTGAAGACATGAGGACCGCTTTCAATCACGATTCCTCTCCGCATTTTCCTCGAGCGATCACAGTGGCCTGCTGCTGCGGCACTGTAAACACCTCCGCCGATTAATGACCCCTCCTCACCCAGATGCCACTCCGTCGACCAGGCTCCCCTCTCACCCTGGAAACATGTTCAGACGTCTCCCAAAATCTAACCGAGGACGAGATTATTTATTCGGACGATGAACTAGACGAACAGAACCGCGAAGCCCGGCGCCAGAGAATCGAGAAGCTCGCCGAAAACTACCTCCAAGGCACTCCTCTCTTCATCCTGTCGGCCGCCCTCCGCGGCCCTTTGGAGGCAGACTGGGTTAACCCCTGGAAAAAAGACAGAAGGAAGGCCAATGACATCGTGCGTGACAGGGCGCGCTCCTCAAGAAAGAAACGGCATTTAGAACAAGTCGCCATACCCGAAACCAACTCCCACAAACGCCGACAATATCAAACTTCATTCAATGCTTCCTGTCCAAGCCCATCTGCTATTCCGCTAACTTCATATACGGGCCGTCTACAGAAAGATTCTGTGGCAACCGAGAGTCAGGCTTCACCCCGGCCTGCGAGTGGGACGTGGTTGCGAAAAGACAATATCTCAACCCGGTTCCAGAATATTGATCCCCCAACCTCACCGACCACAAGTATCTCCTCCCGACACCAGAAAATAAAGGGTCCTGGGTCTAAACCTCGATCCGCTCGTGTACCTAAGGAGGCGACTGAGTCTGCACCTGAAGCATTAACAAGCCATCGACCAAAGCAGTTAAATCATTCTGAACACAATCCCGGAGGTCACATCGGAGAAGAAGGCGTGTCTTGTGCAAGTGGGCGTTATTCTTCCAGTTTGAATAAACTCAATGATGATTCACAGACTGTAGATGAGGGCAACTCATTTCATGTGGTTTCCTCATCATCACAGTTGCCAAAATTTGAATATCGTTTGAAAAAGCATGGAGCCTCCAAACCAAAGGCTAGCATAACAAGGTCGGAAGGGAACAACAATGGTTTAAATGAAGATAGGATTGTTGACACCAAGGGTGAACGCTTGATGGCCAACATGAGTCCCTCACCTTCTGTGTGTGGCAATGTACCTCACCATTCTCAGAGCACAGATCAGCACCCTCAGGACTCCATGACCTTGTCGAATGTTTCTAATACTGCGGGAAATCCCTCAGAATCCAATCCTGAAAATGTGTCAGCCAGCGATCAGAATCGACAGAATACAGGCGAGAATCTGCCATCGGCTCAACATGCACCTGGGAATCCACCCATTCCGGATAACGTTACATCACTCTATTCTATTGCAGTATCTAAAGGCAATTCAAATCATGCCGAAGATAATAACCCAGATGCCCAATTCTCCACACAAGCCGCCCTCCTGATGGCACAGAAGTCCTTTCAAAATGACCTCAATAGCCCAGAATACAGCCCAATCTCAGGAAAGAAGCGACGTGCATCTCAAACCTCAAATCATCACACTCCGAATTCCGTTAATATTACCCCATTTCATCAGATAACCAAATTCAATCAGCTCCATGTTGATGAAGCACTCGATGCACCTGGAGCTGCAGGTTTACAAATGGTTAGCACACAACTTATGATTGATGCTGTCACACCTTTCACATTTAGTACTGGCAAGAAATCCGATCCTCACACGCGGCCCTACGGAAAAGAGAGGTCTGAAATCAGAAGAAAGAAAACCACTAGCTTTGCGACGTCGTCCCCGGAGGGGGTACTTTTGGAACACTCCCAATGCGTTCAGGAAGACGGCGCAAACAGCATACTCCTACAGCAGAGCCCAAGTCGTCAGCGTGCCTTCACTGAGTCACAACAAAACGCGTTGCCAATGACATTAACAGGGACAACGCCACCAACTGCGCAAGATGGTCAAGGCGGAGAGAGTTTCAATCTCAGCCAAGCCATCGCAGAAGCCGGGAGTTGGTTACAACAGAGCTTCGAGATTTCCAAGGACATCAACCAGTGCAGAAATACGAAGCCTCCTTCTCATTCTGCAAATATGATACACTAGTATCTGGTGCGGCTTTCAATTTCACTTAAATAGTATCTAGGATTCGGCATTGCATTGCAATATTGATATTAGCTTGCTGTTGACCAGAATTGGTGGCCAGTTTCATAACAGCATAGCGGCTGGATGTCCTCTACAGAGCTGGCTTTTTATTTATTTCTTTCTTTTCTGTTCGTTTCATGTATGTATTTGGAACCGTACGATATGATCTGTAAATATGCATTGGTGTCTGTAACAAGCAAATTGGCGCTCCTCTATCGTCAAGGCTTTAAGCCAAGCTATGAGTACGTTTGTTGATGACGTTTGGTTGGTGGTCCGAGCTCTACATCGATATCCGTAAACGCTACCTCTGGTCTTGGCACGGCGGGAGCTCCATGATAACCACCACCGCCGCAACACTCGCCGCATCCTCTGTAGCCTCACCTGCTTGAACACCCTGCTGCCCGGTCCATGGCGTGGGCCGCATCAAAATGGCTTTGACATCAGTATGAATGGTATCTTACCTATGTACCCTGCCAATGCTATACTAATTTGCTATCTGTTAGTGGAAAACCTTCAACTTCTTCGATGTCTCTACCGTCAAGCTTCCTCAAGAAAGCTCGTCCCTCTTTAATGTCCGTCTTAGCCACGTACCAGCTTGTTTCGCAAGAACCCAAGATCTAACTCGATCATACAGGCTGATATATCGTGCTTATGTACCGGTTCTGCGAATCTCTTCCTCGGATCTACAGATGGATTCGTCCATACCGTCTCTTCCGCATTTAAGGTCGTTCAATCGTTCAAGGCATCAGAAACCGGGTCGATTACACACATAAAGCAGGTGGAGCGCACGTCGCTCCTTGCTACAATTGCGGAGGATTTATTGAATGAGCCGGTATTGAAAGTGTGGGCTCTTGATAGGACCGACAAGAAGACTGGGACTCCACGTTGCTTGTCAACAACATCAGTGCAGAATGCAAGGAGGTTATTTCCTGTAGGCTATATTGATACTCTGGAGACAGTGATACTTTTACTCGCACTGAACTAATAAGTTATTTTGCACAGGTATCGGCGTTTACGGCCCTTGGTGATCTCTCCCAAGTAGCCGTTGGCTTCGGTAACGGCTCCGTCGCGATCATTCGTGGCGACTTGATACATGATCGCGGTGCTCGGCAGCGCATTGTATTCGAATCGGAGGAGCCTGTGACCGGACTTGAAGTTCAAAATGGACCTGTCACGACTCTCTATATATCCACCACAAGTCGGATTTTGGCGTTGGTGATTTCTGGTCGAGGGCAAGGGCAGCCTGCGCGCGTCCTAGAAGACACAGGATGTGGAGTTGGTTGCATGACTTTAGATCGGGACACTGGGGATATTCTAGTCGCTAGGGAAGATGCGATATACACGTATGGACCGCATGGACGGGGCCCAAGCTATGCATTTGAGAGTCCCAAAAGTTCTATCAGTATCTTTAGGGACTACGTAGCGCTTGTCTGTCCGCCAAGAACATCATCTTCAAGATCCGACTCTTTACGGCCATTTAGCGCAGGCAAAGAGGTTGAAATTTTCAGCACTGCCTCTTTCACGTTGTTGGATACGGACCTTAGGTTCATTGCTCACTCAGAGTCACTCGTTTCTCCAGCAAAGCACATTTTTAAAGAATGGGGACATCTATTTCTCCTCACCACAGATGGAAAGGTACGCATCTGTATTGGACACATTTTACTCTTGTGGCTAATTTTGTGAAGATTTACCGATATCGGGAGAAGAGCCTACAGCAAAAACTTGAAATCCTATATCAACGCAATCTTTATTTGTTGGCAATCAATTTGGCACAGAAGATTGGTGTTGATGCACTTCAACAAAATGCAATATATCGCAAATATGGCGACTTTTTGTACCAAAAAGGCGACTACGATACGGCAATGCAGCAATATCTTCGGGCTATTGATAACACAGAACCGTCACAGGTTATTCGAAAGGTGGGTGTACTCGGGCGTTCGTGGTCATATCCATTGCTAATGGGCAAATAGTACCTCGACACGCAACGAATCCATAACTTAATCGAGTATCTAGAAGAGCTGCACGATCATGACCGGGCTTCGGTTGATCACACCACATTGCTACTTAACTGTTATGCAAAGTTGAAGGATACCAAGAAACTGGACGCGTTCATCAAGGCTCCGGGCGAACTCAAGTTTGATTTGGAGACGGCCATCGCAATGTGTCGACAAGGTGGCTACTACGAGCAAGCCGCCTATTTAGCAACGAAGTATGGCGAGAACGACATGGTTGTGGATATTTTGATCGAGGACTCTAAGAAATATGCCGAAGCCCTGGAGTATATCTGGAGACTGGAGCCTGAATTGGTGTGTGATCTTGTAATAATCAGAGTAAATTGAGAGCGCGCTAACTGATATAAGGCTTACAATAACTTGATGAAATACGCCCGCGTTTTACTATCGAATTGCCCATTGGAAACAACCAACCTCTTTATTGAATATTATAAGGGAGAGTATGCACCAAGGACAAAGCAAGTCGAGGCGATACCAGAGCCTCAAGCCCAACAGAGCAACACTTTACAAAGCCTAGCAGCTTTCCTTCCTCTGCCTTTGATGAACACTGGCGCAGGCGCAAAAACAGAAAAGATGGAAGCCCAACCACCATTGGAAGATCAAGCACTCCAGCAGATTAAAGATTACCAGACCCCTAAGCCGCGAACAGCATTCTCGGCTTTCGTGGGTCACCCTCAGGAATTCATCACATTTTTGGAGGCTCTTATTACTAAAGATAACCTTAAAGAGCAAGATAAGATTGATCTTTATACCACTCTTTTCGAGATGTATCTGGACACAGCTGGTCGCAGAAAAGACACTACGGAAAAGGAGCAGTGGCAGAACAAGGCTAAGAAATTGATCGAGGGCAAAGATGTAAGAGGTTATATCCTTGTTAGATTTCTGGCATGACTAACACTTCCTTAGATTCCAATTTCCACCTCGAGCGTTCTTCTTCTCTCTGATTTATCAGGGTTCCGAGAAGGATCGACACTTGTACGGGAACAAGCAGGCCTCCGGTCGGATATTTTCCGGTCCTTCACTGCTGCAAAAGACACACAAGGAGCTATTCAAGCACTTAGGAAATATGGTCCGGAGGAACCACAACTCTACGTCGATGCATTGTCATACTTTGCCTCCAGCCCTAAGACTCTTGAAGAAGCAGGAGATGAGCTAGATGCTGTTTTGAGACGCATTGACGAGGATGGCCTTATGTCACCTCTTCAAGTAATCCAAACCCTCAGCAACAACGCCGTCGTGACCATGGGAAGAGTTAAGAAGTACCTGAGCGAAAACATCGAGCGAGAACGAAAAGAAATATCATCAGTAAGTCCCGTTTCCCGGATGTATAACTTGACCAGAGCTAATGTATACCCCCAGAACCGCCGTTTGATATCGAGTTATAGCACTGAGACCGAGAGTAAGATGCAAGAGATGGAGCAACTGGGGAGTAAACCGGTTGTATTCCAAGCGCGCCGGTGCATGTCTTGCAATAGGGCACTTGAGCTTCCTACAGTCCACTTTCTCTGCAAGCATTCGTTCCATCAACTTTGTCTAAATAAAGTAGGCGAGGATGCCGAATGTCCTGTGTGTGCTCCAGAGCACTCGACCATCAAGGCTATCCGACAGAGACAGGTCGACTCAGCCGACCAGCATGATCTATTCAAGGGGGAGCTTCAACGGTCTAAAGATCGATTTGGAGTGGTCAGTGAATTTTTTGGAAGGGGCGTCATGCGCCCTCAGAGCACTATGGAATGATACAATACCCCAGAATCATAGTTACTACTACTATTATTATTTCCTTAGTTCTTCAGAGTATATCACTTCGCTGCCTGATACTCCAGGCTGTGAATGTTCCTTATCATCACGTGACTGCGCGTCAAGCCCGCCTTTGCGGGAGACGCGCGTGTTTGTGCAAAGGAGATGCATGTTTGTGGCTCCAATTCCCTCGGGTTTCTCTGGATTCTCATGCACACTTAGACCCTGACCCTCCTGAGCCTTGTCTAATGTCTTATGACCGTATTATCCAGGACTCCGATGACGAGGATGACCCTCTCTCAGACCTGGAGCACCCAACCCGCGTCATTGTTACAAATGGAGATGCGCAGAATAATCTCGACATGGACAATGCTCCGGGCCCTGGTAGTGGTGCAAATATTGTAGTGAATTTCGATCAGTTCCTTCAGTCACAGGATACACTGCAGGCAGCCCCTTCTGCCTCCCAGCAGCGGAGGGAGGAGAGATGGATCCCAGCTGGGAGGGGAGAATCAATTGGTATGAAGCACAAACCTTGCGCATGGACTTAGAGATGTTTTCTGCCATTGCCTTCTTGAGGAGCATACGCTCTTGAAATCTGCCCGGAAACGCTCTACTATAGCATTGACTGCTAACGCTCGTAGGCACGATGATGACGGAAATTGGCCTTGCGCAGCAACGCCTGCTCGACGACGACCAAGCCCACTTCACCAATCAACCCGCTGCGTATTTCCAGGCTGACGTATCGCCTATATACGGACAGAAGCAGAATTTTGAAATCGTTCCACCAGGCGAAAGTGGGATGCCTTTAGATCCGAATGCGATTCCGCACGTACAGACTACAGCCGCCAGCGATGATTGGTCCCAATCAGCGCTTTCATACAACATCTTCAATTCATCAATACAGACCTCATCCTGTCAACTTGATCGAGCTGATTTTCTCCCCGAATCGAGAGCCACCATCCAAACAGAGCCTATACTTCTACAAACGTCTCCCCCTCGAAGATGGGCCTCCATGCAAGCTGCGCCTTCTTCTCCTCACGACACAGAGCCATTCTCGTCAGTCATTTCGCCAAAGGCTGCGCGAGCCAAAAGCGACAACATTGCCTTGAATACAGTGCTGCCCTCCCCCACGAGTGTCGATGAGCTTTCCCTCCCTGTAGCCATCGAAATTCCAGTCGTCGAGAAAAGAGGCCGTAAAAAGAAGCAGAGCCTCCCAGATAATGACGACGATGACGAGCTTTCTCATCCGATAATCCAAGACCCATCACATAAGAAACCTGAGAAGCGCAAACCCGGAAGGCCACCAAAACATCCAAATGTTTCTCCGGAGCATCAAGACCAGACCAATTGTGATATAATTTCTGAGTATACAACTAAGGCCCAAGCCCACCTGCCACAAATAATACCCGACGAGAATACGGGAAAACATGAAAGCAAATCGCCAACGACAATAGTCGTGGATGAAAGAATATACTCCACGGAAGTACAGCCAAAAAAGCCTGTCAAAGAGCCTAAGAAGAAATTGAAACGCGGCAAAACAACCTCGGTGACGCTTACAAAAACCTACGAATCAGATGTTGAGGACGATGTGATCTGGGTCGACGAGAGACCTATAGTCCACGCAGCACATGAAGAACCACAGCCAATTCCCCATCTACCCAAATCAAACGATGGCCATACCTTTGAACCAACCCCGGCGCCCAAGAAGCGCGGCCGGAAGAGAAAGAAGACATCCGAACAACTAGCTCTAGAAGCAGAAGCTGCATATCAGCAGCAAGGTCCAGTGGTCATCGCACAAGAACAACCACTAGACAATTATTCCACCAGTCTAGCTGTTGTTCTCGACAACACCAAGACTTCTACCACTACCACTAGCAACCAGGAGACCCCCAACATCCCAGACCCCGTCAATTCCACCACCAACGAAAACAACCCATCCACCAACCCCCTACCCCCCCAAGACCCAACAACATCACCTACAAGCCCCATAAACCCCACCGAACCAGAACCAGAACCAGCTCATCCCCCCGAAACGCCCAAGAAATGCTCCGACCCAAAAACCCCATCTGCAAAGGGCCCAAGCAAACACAGCCCCATTTCTTCAACGTCCAAGGTTCCCTATCGCGTTGGACTCAGCAAAAGGGCTCGAATCGCTCCGTTGCTGAAAATTATTAAACGATGATTGACCAGTGTCATCCCTCCTGGCCCTGCCCCTGCCCCTGCCCTTTTAACCGCCCCGTTAATCGCAACCTGCTATCTGTGTGTCGTTATCACTTGACGGTTTCTTGTCTTGGGATTGAACCCCCCCTTTCCCCTCTTTCCTCCCTCTGCGTGACGTTGCTGTATTGTCAATATGCGTATATCTTTGCTGCGGATGTATAGATACCTTAGCTGCTGTATTTGTTATACTCGGACTTTGATGATCACGTATTACGATATAATGTTGTCTGAAATGCTGTATGAGTTGTGTACAAGGATAGGAAGGCGTTGAAAAGAATGTGTCATTCCTTGTTCTGTTCCCCGTCTATCAAATGTTTCTATATTGTAATCTGCGACTATCAGAGGTTACAGGCTTAATCTTAAAAAAGATATGCATCTGCCTTTTCTAGATAATATTTTATGTCATTCAAAGCTGCTGAAACTGATGTCCCAGTTCAGTCACTCAGGGTGTATTATATCTAACCTAATCGTCTAGCTCTATGCTTCATGGAAACTTTTAATAATAATAAAAGACTAGCAAACATAATTCGCATCGTTACAGTTGTCTCGCATAAACTAAGCACTCAAGGGACGGTGATAAACCATTGGTGGTAAAGTCAACGTCTAACGCGCGCCACATCAGAGAAAACGAAAAGATCACAGGAATACCAAAGCCAATAAAAATACCAAAGCAAACAGGAAAGAGCTTTGATGAAGTGCTGAGCTTGCATCCGACCTCGAAGACTTCTTGCCAGATGTTATGCTATGAGTCAAGGGATCAAAGTAGCCGACCACCCCAGACCCAGCGTCCTGACCGTCAGTGAAATCACTTTCACAGTAGCCAGCATTAGACTGGCAGCCAACGCCACAAGTCTCAGAGGAGTTACCGCAGTAGCCGTTTCCTCCACAGCACAAACCAAAGGAGGATCCAATGCATGTTACGCTTCCGCCGCACTTTCCATCGAGTGAAACATTTCCAAAGGGAGCTTTGCCGTCAAAGCTGTCGTCTTTACGATACCAGTTACTTTCTGGATCGCCCAAACACTCCCCAACAGTGACCGCTCGATATCCATCGGCAGATAGTCTCTTCAACATATGCTCTGTGAGGTTGTGAACGGTTTGTTCGTGGACGTCATGAGCAATTACAAGCCATGACCTGTGAGAACCCTTCCCTGAGAGAAGATTTTCGTCGAAAATGTCTTTAGAGCGCTGAATAGAGTGTGGACTATCATGGCTGTAGTCCTCAGTATCAATATCATACAAAATGACATGATAACCTAGGTCACCCATGTCGGCCAAGCAACCTGACTCCACAGTACAACTCGAATAAGGTGGTCTCATGTATGTAGGAAAACTGCCAAGAATGTTTCGGAGGGCCACTTCATTCCAAAGAAGCTGAGTTCGACGCTGAACTTGGGAGATTCTGTTAAGATCCTGGTGTGACCAGGTATGACTAGCGACTTGGTGTCCACTCAGCAACATGCGTTGAATAAGAGAAGCCCATGGGACACCAGGGCTATCGATTTGGCCCTTGCCGTTATTATTGCCCGTGATAAAAAAGGTCACCTTTGCGTTATACTTGTCCAAAAGATCAAGAAGATCACCAGTATACTGGTTGGGTCCGTCATCGTAGGTCAAAGCTATTGTTCCAGGAGTAGTGCAAGAACGGATGGCTTGGGGCCCGTATGGAACAATGCCGATTTTAGGCCGGGGAATTTCCTCTGTCGGTCGTCCTCCAGGGGTAGTGTGAGCATCACAATGGCCGTAGTCAATCTGACAGTCTGGAGATCGGCAGTGGGCCGTCGTGTTTCCACAGTAGCCTTTTCCATCCTTAGTTTCAGAAATGCTTACTCTAGAAGTGTAGACTAGACATACCTGCAGTAGAGCAACAGTTGCCGTCAGAGCAGCGCCCATAGTTAGGACCACATTTCTGCCCGGGAAAGTCACGGTTCATCAGGCTCTGGGTAGCCACGGAGTCCTGGAGTTTCGACACGATGCGAACTGCCTCGTGGTCAGGAGGAAAGGGCAAGGTACTACGTCCAAGAACGCTTGTCAAAAGAGTAAGACTCGACGTTCCCAAGAAATAGCGCACGTGCATAGTGAAAACGCTTCAGTGTGATAAGAGGTATCTTATAGATAGGATACAAGATATGTAATGAGTTTGTAAATGAGCCACGCCTTGTGTATGCAAGACGTAGTATAAAAAGATGAGAGTGGGAAAGGGGAGAATGAAAAGCTACGTGCAAATAGCGGAGTCCGAGCATGTCGTCAACAAGTATTCTTCGAGACAGAAGGAAACAACGATCAGGGCCCAACAGTGAAAGTGTCTGGTCAATGCAGGAGGAAACAATGGAGGTCATTCGCGTCACCGAGTTGGATGGCAAGAGCGAAGCAGCTCCCTTGGCAGCGACACTGGCATGATGATAGTAGTAGTAGTAGTAGTAGTAGTAGTAGTAGTAGTAGTAGTAGTAGTAGTAGTAGTAGTCCCTAAGTAGGCACTGTTCTCATGGCACATGCGTTAGCCAATGTAATACGAATGAATATAAATGATTAGAGACCAAAGGAATATATGGATGCACCGGTTGATTTTGACTTATTCCACGCTTCTCTAAACAGCAGGGCGCAATGTTTGGAATGATAAGTGGCAATATAGAGATGCTTTGATGCATCGTTACTTTAATGTTATGTGGTCAGGACTGACTGAAAAACCATGGTCTATTGTTTTATCATTATACGTGTCTATCAAGGAAATCCGAATTACAATTAAAATCCATTTTTCCGGAGGGGCGGTTCTAGTTTGGAGGACCTACCACGATTTGTTTTTCTTTTCAGGCGGCTGACGATATTGAGCGTGAGTTATCGACTAAGATCGGCTACTACACGAGTTAGACCTAGGCGTGCTGCCAAGGGAAACAAATGCAATGGGTTAACTTACCTCCAGATTATCTTCTCCCACCGCTGAAAAGACAAAAGGTGCCACGGTAGGAAGATGCGGTCCAAATTTTGCGGGCACTGTTCTCGCAGTACTGCCCACTACCGCAATCAAATGTCGCTGATGAATTGTGCTCAGCTGGGCAGAGTTGAACTTTTCAACGAGCTCAGTAACGAAGGAGCCAAGCTGGTTGTCTGAAAAGTGAAGCACAAGAGCCGAGATAGCTGCTAATGCCCGTTTCGTAACCACGGTGCCAGCTGTGTCGTTATCAATAATGGACATAACCGCCTTCTCCAGGGCTGTCAACTCATCCTCTTTCAAGAGTGTCCCGAAACAAGATGCTACTTGAATAACAACGTCGATAGCATCACTGCTGAAGCCTTTTGATGGATCTTTCTCCAGCATCCCCTTACTGATGGAGTTACTCCGGTGAGAAGACGGTCCTGGGCCAATGAGACGGGGGATGAGAACTCTAGAAACGGCAGAGTATGCCATACTAGCATCCTGGCTTGGTGGTTGTCCCGGTTGGGGGCGGGGAAGCGCTGTAACAATGACTCTTAGCGCTGTGTTTGGGACTGAAGTATCTATTGTCTGAGAGGCTGTCAAATTCGATAATTTCTCAAGGAGCGACGTGAGACTCTCGAAGGGTAATCGGAGGACAAGAGGACCAAGGCTGTCAGCAGAGAGGCAAAGTTAGCCAGACAATGAAATCCAGTCCGCGTCTTGGAGTCTACACTCTAACCATTTCAGAGCCTGGTTTTGAACATCGCCATGCTGGTCGTCCAAGGCCTTCAACAAGCCCTCCGCAAGCTTAGATGAGGAAAACTGATCGTGTGATAGATAGGCAGAGCCGGGGCTGTTGAGAAGTCCATATAAATCATTCAGGGACATATATCGCATATCGGGATCCGGGTCATCCAGCTTGGAGAGCAGACCATTGAGGTTCTGCTGCACTGCTTGTCGATCTGCCATTGCGGAAAGGAACCCCGCTCAGGATGTAGACGGGGCTGGCTACACGTGAAGTCGGAGGGTGCAAGTTAAAGATATGGAGAAAGACAGGTACCGGTAACAGCTGTGGAACACGTAGAAATAACAGCCAAGCTAGAAGTAGGAAAGGCAAAGGCGTATGAAGGAGAGACAGAGAGACAAGCGGAGAGAGAGAAGATGAAGCCCATAGCGCGCTGCCTCGAGGCCTGAAATCATGCGTCTGAGCTCCTACGGGACACTGCAAAGACCTTCTGTGCAATGTTTTCCCAGACCCCCAACATCTACAGAGTAGTAAGAGTAGTTATTCAGTAGTCTCTGCTTCTTCCCTACATCTCAAGATGTCGCTAAAGAAAATGAATTCTCGACAGACCACCATTGTTCCACTATTGTCCACACACTGAGATAGCACACCCAGTCCTCGAGCTGCGGGCGCCAAGGCGGTCACGGCGACTTCCCCGCATTGTCTACTCTTTTAATTACATCACCCGGTGACAAGAAGGTTGAGCCATCGCTGCTATTGAGACGCATCCAATGTCCACAACAAAGGGACGATGCGTCCTATTTAACCACCGGTTTATCGTCTCTCAATAATACAGCAACGCAGTATTAGCTGTCCCCTTCCCCTGCCTTCGCTTGCCATCGTACCCCCACAATCAACTAAACTAAATATATACATCCACCATGTTCATCGCACGCGCCTCAACCATCCGTGCATCTGTCAGAGGTATCAATGCCCTGAGAGGTAGAAACCCCACCCAGCAGTTCGGACGGCGCACTTATGCTGCTGCCTACAAAAGCGAGAAGACCGACGACCTGCCATGGTTAGTTTGCGTGGCGAGCGGGTGTCTCTGGTTTCTATATGGGAGGAGGCTAACTTAAATGCGTGTTACAGGCTCCTCTGTTCCATCGGTGTAGCCGGACTTGGGCTGTGGTATCTGTATCAGCCTAGCCCGAGGAAGACAGGTCATGACAACGATCATCACGAGGATGAGCAATGAGCGGCAATCTACATGAATAATGATACTGTGTTTCAGGTGACGAGATCAAACGTTGGTCATTTTGGATGGCACGAAGCAATGGGTGATCCAGGGCTGGCTCGTAGTAAGATGGAGAGAGGCTTTTTATGACTGAGTATTGGAGGACTGATCCAAGATGCCTAGGATCATTGTTCAGTTCTACAGAGTGTTACTCTCGGACAGATAATTCTCCATGTTGATGTCTCTGATGGTAGACTGAGGTAGGCCCGAAAGGGTGGGTAACACAGCATTGATGAGGCCCTTAGTTGCAGTCAAATAACACCAAATAATATAACAAACTACAGGATACGAAGGGTAGTCCTAGGTATTTGAGGAATTGTCAGAGCCCTCCCCCGAGAGTCTATTGGCGCAGGCTCTGTATTAGCATTATTTATTAAGGACAGCGATAAGCAGCTACCCGACTATAGTCGCTCCTTCATGAACCATCACTATATCCATTCAACACGCCGTTTTTTGACGCGAGGTAAGAGCCAAGGGCAGTACAAGAGAGAAGCAGAATCTCTGCGAAGAAAACGATCATCATAGACCATGAGCACATGCAACAATATTTAAAAAAAAAAGAAAAAAGTCCGACCTAAGACGGTCACAATATTAACAGTTTCCTGCCAGCTGCCCATTTGAATTGATTGAAGGGCACACAAAAGCCATCTGACGAATGGCGAAATCCTGAATGCAGGACTCGGTTGGTCACAATACCCGTGCCTTTCTAACGCTTCACAGGCTGTCCGTTGATCACAACCTGTGGTGTTCGCTTCTCAGCGTTCGTGTTGCGTGCTGTGAGGGACGCTGATTCAGAACCAGTAGCAAGGGTGGCAGTGCTTGTTGATGTCTGCTCGATCTCATCCTCCTCATCCTCGTCATCACTCCGTTCATCTTTTCTCACACTGTTGAAGATATAGTTGTACAGGATACGAAGAATCAAGAAAAACCAGAAGAGATTCACTGCCTGTAGACTAGCGAGCAACGCGAAGGTGATGTACTGACTGATCCAGCACTTGTACTGTTGGGTTTCCCAGTTAAGCTCAAATGGCCCCACGGTCCGGAATTCAGTCAAAATTGCCCACAGGAACTTGAGATTCAGAACATGTCGAAGGTAAATCCAAACTCCAACAAATAGGCCGAAGTATGGGACTGTGATAATGGAGTCTAGGTAGTTAAGCGTCTTGGAGGTCTGCAGTGGAAAGAGACAGGGTTAATCAGGACTTGTTCATAAAAAAAAAAAACTCTTAACAGCTTTAACAGCAAGACATACCGCAAGGAAAAAGTCTGAGACATCGTGCGTGATATAGACTGCAAGGCCGAGGTAGGTGAAATGGAATCGATAGCTTAAGGCAATAAGAGCCAGTGTGATGATATGATGTCCCACAAGCTCCTTGAAGTCCTTTCGGGGCTTTTCCAACTGTAATAACAGGACAATAGCCTGTTGGGCCCAGTAGCTGGCCTGCAGCAGATAATAAGCCTTGAACAAAGCCTCGTGCTCTCGGTGTGGGAAGTTTTCAAACATGGCAGTCGTGTTGAAGTACCAGACATTCGATCGACTCATAACGTAAAGTCCGAATGGGCCGAAGATAGAAAAGTAGATCGCCGTGTAGACCTGCTCCATAAACCTGGCGGTTTTGCCCTTTCCGCGAATGCCACAGTATACCGCCAATGGATGGATTAGACGTTGCATCAAAAACTCTCGCGTGAATGACAGGACAACGGTGTAGAACGAAACGAATGCGATATCCTTGCGACCTTTTCCGTACATAACTGGACCGCCAGGAGTCTGCGGGGGCTGAGCGTAAGACAGAAATATGGCGTTATGCATCGGGTTGGAAGGGGTAGGGTTAACGGCGTATGCCAGGAGAAGGATGGTCAGAATGAGAAGAGGAATCACCCAAGTGTGTTTGAGACACGTATTTTTGAAGCGGCGGAGAAATGAGCGGCTTCGACGACGCTTCGAATGGGCTTTCTGGGCCTTCTCAGCTGATGCTGACAGAGCCTGGATGAAAACGTGAGTTTGGGGATCGCATAGAGGTCAACGAGAGGCATACCTTGTCCCATGACGGTGGCTGCGAATCAATCGGACTGACTTCATTCATTGTAGACATCGCCGGTGCACCAGTGTCACCCCGAATATCCGCGCCCAGGTTGCTGGACTTTCTCGTGCGAACCATGCTGCAAAAGGTGTTGGGCTGTCTTCTTTTCAGCCAACTGGTGAAGAGATTTCTGAAACTCGAGTCCTCCTCGCGGATTCCCGTGTCTTTGCTGATCAAAATTGCAGAATTTGGACCAAATCCAACGAAACTGAAGGTAGCACGACAAAGGAGGGAAGAGGGTCGGCGGAAGGAAGGACAGTCGAATAAGAGAGCAGGGAAAGCCAAAAAGAAAAAGAAAAGAAAATCGAAGTATTGACAAACAAGAAGAGAAGAAGAGAAGAAGAAAAGAGGAAAAGAGGAAAAGAGGAAAAGAGGCCGAGGATCACAGCAGTTATTGACGGTGAAGTTAAGTGGTAAGTGGGGGGAGACGAAATCCAGGGGTTCTTCGTTTTTTTCTTTCTCTCTCTTTTCTCGGTCCCGTTTTTAGTCCGACTCCACAGCGCGTCTTCTCCTCCACAATCATCAAATTACTGCTTCTCAACCACCACTCATCGTGCGTCTTCTGGCCCCGATCGCTGGGACTCACAGGCTATCGACGGGCCATCTGACGGATCCTGGTTGGTTCACGCGATTCAAATCATTCAATTGATCCTCGCCGATTCCTCGGTGTTGTGAAAGTCCCCGGGAACACCTCTTTTTGCCAGTACTTGGAGTGGGATTCCTGTCTTGGCTCATTTACACAGACGCCAAACCACGGGGCACAACTCCCGCTAATTAAACTTGAAAGCTAAATTCAGCTTCATGCTCTTCAGTTTAGGCAACACAGGATGCATGATCTCCTCTTGAAGTTACGAAGTTTCGAGGATTTTAGAACACCATCATGCTCAGAAACGTCTCTCATCGGTGTCGACGCGTCCGATTATTCCGGCACCGTTGGACGCCAGATAGACTTATATTCAACGAGAAGAGCCCCAGAGGAGCTAGAGACATATACCTACCTAGGTCCGTTTCTAGGCAGTCTGTGCACCGAGCGACAGCCAAACGGATATGATTTCCCCGGAGTCCCGGACCACAGACTGAAGGATGAAGACTTAAAAGAGTTCAGTGACTCCAGTATATTTTCAGCCGCTTGGCGTTCGGTTTCTTCGACATGTATTCCTCCGAATTTAGTATTGGCATATATATACGAGGTTCTTTTCCTCCGAAGTAGCTAGCCTGTTTGAGGAATATCCTGCGCCCTAAGCTTTGAGACAGCCGTGAAGATCTTCCACCCAAGCATGGCTTCCAGAGTGGTGGTTTTAGGCGAAAGCTTGTACAGAGAGCTGTTCTATCCATTACTAAAAGTATATCTGAGCAAGGGAGATGGGGATATTCTTGGTATCTGCGTATCCTCAAGGTATGTAAACACAGTAAAGACTGGGCAAAATCAAGAGGGACAATGAATTCACTGATTCAATAAACTCTTGATCTTCAGGGAAATTCGAGGCCCTGGTGATACTCCGGAATATACCTTGACTGCTCATTGGATGGTGGCTTGCGCGGCATTCTCGGATCCCGGGATTCCGGCAACGATCTATTCCCCATCGGCCGTTATGGGTCTGTAAATGTTCTTTCTGGCCTTGCCATAACGGCTTTGCCATAACGGGTTATTTAATGACATAGTAGTGGATGCATGGGAATACTAACCAACTCCCGGAATGGACTAGGTGTCAGTATTTCTCGACCGTATTGCCGTGAAACAATTCTGAGGCTGAAGTCATAGAAGCAGATTATAAAGATCGCTGGATTTATTGAGCGAAACCGGCATAAGATTGCTCTTTTGTAAGTATGTTGGGTGGCAATACTTGTAACTCTGTATATTTTCACTTTTTTTTCTGCTAGTCTAATTATGTCCACTATCCCAGTAGGTTAGGAAGGTTTTCGCACCGGCTGCAGCAGTTGCTGCTGCGTAGTCTTGCCAGCTCTTGTTCTTATGGCTGTCCGCGTAGTCACAAACGCCCTTGATAACAATACAAGGAATGTTGTCCCATACCCCGGCACCTTCCATCTCAAACCCGATGATTCCTTCTCTCTTGGCTACTTTATCTCGATGTCGCCCTGATTTCATCACCGTATCTGTCGACGCCATTGTACCGATATGAATCGCCGGCTTCGGAATACTCTTCAATCGCTTCCGTTGAATAACCTTCTCCGTACACATTAACTCTTCACAGTGGGCACTAGAGGCCTCGGCGCAAATAGGGTCCTCATCGGACTTGCAATCAGCGCAAATGCAAGGGGCCGTCTCAAGCGGATGGTGATGTTTGTGGCGATAACCAGCTTCGAAAAGTAAGTCGTGCTCAACACCAGGGTAATCCCAGACACCCGCTTCACGGGCCTGAAGTTGTGTAAGGTGCTGGGATATCGAGTTTTGAAACTCAATGCGAGTATTGCGGCTCTTCATACCAGTAAGAAGTGATCTAATCCTTCGGTTTGGTCGACCGAGACTCTCACTGACATTTTTTTTCCGCTCAAATCCGTCTGGATTTTGTTTGCCAAAATTATAGTCCACCACGCTGTCACTTATGATGACATCTCCAAGAATCACTTCAGAGTTGTGGTTGGGAGGGAATGGGACTCCGCCGCACACCCCAACCACTAATGCCAACTCGATCTTTCTATAACTGGTCCGGAGACTAGAGCTTACACTGGCAGCACTTGATTTTCCCATTTCGGGCATGTAGCATAGAACAATATTATGTTGACCAATTCTACCGTTGGTGTACATATTATCATCCCCTGACTGTTTGCCATATTTACGGCACATGGTATCGTACGATTTATCAAACAATGCTTCAACGGCATCAGCTTCTCGAGGAAGGGCGCAAATAATGGCGACTTTGAAATCATCGCGGGTTCTAGGTTCCATTCCAAAGCTGCTCATACGTGGAACAGATACTATTAGCTTCCGGCAAAAGCAAAAGACCGAGATATGGCTACAAGGAAGAAATGCCTTACCTATTTTGTAAAATAGAAGATTGTGATGCATTAGACATGGAACTGCTGGAGTAAGTCAATGGACTCGGTTCTCGAGGTCTGTGAGGGAATAGTGTGCGTTGTTGTGGATAACCCATGTCATCTGCGAGAGCGTCCAGGTGTACTTGTGACATTTCGCCATAAGAAAATGCCCCGTTGATGGATCTATTATGATAATGGCTATGGCGGTGCACATGATGTTGTTCACTTGCAGAGTTAAACTGCTGTATTGCCCTCATTTTGTCTGAATCGAGAGCATCAACTCGACGCCTTTTCCCAAAAGCCCTCACATATACTTCTTGTTTTAAGGGCTTGATGATCTTTTCGTGAATCACTTCTTTTATTGTGGTGTCTAAATCTTCTTCTTCTTCTTCTTGACATGGCAGTGAGGACATAGCCTCGATCATGTATTGGTGGAAATAGAGGCACCCCTTGATGGCGTCTAGATAATGGCTTTGGCCACGATCAAGTTCGCGAATGGCAACTAGGTGGCAGAGCGGTGCCCACGATGGAGGAGGTATATTATACTGGCTCTCGTTTCCACTTGAATCGTGAAAGGTCTCTCCTTCATCGATTTCCAGCAACAGCTTTGCGAAAGAGGTCATAACCGGGTGACCCGGTACGAATCGGTCGTTGGTTCGAGGAAGGCCAGGGGGTTCCTGTGAGCAGCGAATATAAAGAAGACTGTCTTGTAGGCCCTTTTTAGGGTTATGAAAGAAAAATATGTTTGCTGATTCCAAGCTATTTCCTATAAATTTCGAGTCAAAAAAGTCCAAGAGGCACTGACTGAGCTTGAACGCAAGTGTCCTCTTCTGATGGAGGTTGAATCGGTCCAGTCGTATACCACTTATATTACTTAATCCAATGTTCTTGAAGAGCCCCCTCTGTATTAATTGTTCGAGGGAGCTTGAGGGGTGGATATGTGACCTGCCACTTGAACGCGCTGAGCAGTAAATAGAGTAGGAGTCTTCTCCGACAGTCTCGACCATAAGATGGATGCGTTGATCCGCGAGATTTATAAGGGTTTCGCACAAGTTCTCGATCTGAGTGGAGGTTTCGGTAGACCTGCATCCGCCATCAGAAATTAATACAACGATGGATTTAACTTACGCTACTTACTTACTTGTACGGACTACATTGGACCTCCTGCCATGCCTCTTTGCTTTGACAGGTAGACAGGAACATATCCAAGGCTAGTTGGCCATGCTCGTTCAGTTGTAGCATTATTTCATGGGGATTTCCACAAAGGAGGCGGCTGAATAGCGCATCAAAGATATGTTTTCGATATCGAAAATCGACCAGTTCATTGCGGGAAAATGATGTGGCATCATCCACTTCTTGTGTGGGGCTGCGACGACGCTTCCTGTCTATGGAGTTTTGGTGATATAAAACTTGATATAGAGACGAATTGAAGTCTGTGGTGGTCTCCAAAGCCAATCGGGCAGCGGAAAGATTCTGGACCTGGAACAGAGGGGGGTGTTCTGTTGTGCGGCGGACCAGGTCAAACGAGCGTTGTTCCAGATCAAAGCTCTGATTTATTGTTTTGAGACGTTGAATCAAGTCTTGAATCATGGGGTAGGGATTAGAAGACTCTTGCTGTTGCATTTCTGTTTCCATGAATTCCATGTTCACAAGTGCGTCCAGGAGTCGGATAAGCGATTTTAAGTGTGACTTGAGACTCTGGAATCCTTCATGCTGTTGCAGTAACTCAAAATCTATGTCACTTTGTATCAAGGTGTTCCGTAGTTCCACTTCTAATAGGTCGCGCTTATTCTCGAAGGCACTTCTTCGCAGCCGTGGATAACCTAGAGAGGAACGTCTCCTCAGAGTCGACAGTCTCTCTTTCAATAACCAGTTCAGATCCTGGAGGATGGACCATTCGACCCAGGGACTTTCAGACATTTTGGCTCATTACCTTAGATGCAAGACCCAGAGGGCCAGACCAGAGTAAAATGAAACACGCCCTACAGAAAGGAAGAAGCGAAGGTGATTGTGTTTTTGTTCGAGAGATGAGGCTGGAAAGCCATCACATCACGTGTTGGCCTATTACCCCGCCGAGCAGTAGGTAGTCAACTTCACGAAGATATCAACATCTCTCCAAGTTGCTTCTCTGAAACAAGTCCAGAAGAGCTTGATTAACAGGCAAGATGCTTCGGGTCTATCATGGGATCGGAAGATGAGCCAATCTACATCCTTGCAAATGATTGCAAGGAGCTGTTCTCAAAGCACACGCCTAAGGAGCCGCCTTCAGTTGTTGACACGCTCTTGCAGGACTACCAACAGCGGTTCTTCGCCTGGTGCACTTATCTGGGCGTATTCGCTGATGAAAGTATCTGCCTCGACCGTCGGATACGTCGTCGACCTGATATTTCGGATATTGTGGTTCGCCTATTGGACATCATAGCAGAGAATCTAGAGCAACGTTAGCTTGCCCTATCCCATGATCTTATACCCGATTGTCCATTAGTTGAATCTGACTATAGCTTTTTGATAGTTATTGGTGATGGTGATGATTACTCTCAAAATGAATCACTTTCAATGGACGTTGACTCCGACGAGCTGGCAGAAGATGAGAGAATTGAGGGTGTTTTTCCTGCAGATCGGGATCTCCTAGAGGCAATTGAGGAGTCATTGACTCGACTTAATCGTCTTGGTAGTACGATTCGACAGTCGTCAGTTACGAGCCGTTCAGCTCGGGTTAGTAGGTTTGCGGAGACTGTCGACCTCACCACTTTTGAAAACCTCTCTCGGACAACAGTCAGTACCTTATATCCAGATGCCGGCGAGGGACTCCAAGCCCAGCTTACACGATCTATGGTTGAGAGCTGTGCCAAGATACTTTATAAGAAACAGCACCAGGAGAGATTGACTTCTCATAGATCCAGTTCATCGGTGCGATCTCCAGCGACTATTGAAGAGCTAGACGAAAACCGTCCACAAAGTATGGGACCAGGGGCTCTACCCCAAATGCGACCTGCGCTACAACAACACCATTCGAGACAGCCCTGGCAGTTTGGCCGGCTGGAATCTACGCCTACAACCCTGAATACCATCACAACAAGGAAACTCATGAGAGCGATGAATATCACTCTCGGAACGGACTGTAGGAACGATGGGGCCTCATCTGTACAGCTTCGCCAGGCTACATACCCCCCACCTCCGAGAGGTACAGATACTGCCAATTTGGTCACCTGCGACTGGTGTCTTGAACAACGTCCACGCGGGTTTTTTGATGATGAAATTATGTGGAAGTACGAGCTGTCATTTGCATTTTCAGGATATAGAGTACTAACAATTCCTTGTATAGTCGACACTTGGACACGGACTTTGAACCATACGTGTGTATTTCAGAGAAATGCATGAATAAGGAAAAGCTTCCATGTTATTCAACATTTAAAGAATGGCTTCATCATATGAACAATTTGCATTCGCCTAAATGGCAGCAAGAAGTTCACAAGCCAGTGTCCTGGGCCTGCAGCATTGACCATGACAAACCAGAGTATTTTCCAACCGCACAGGCGGTATATGGTCATATGACAACATCACATTTACACATATTTACTGCCGATGAAGCTCAGGCCATAGGGGAAAATAGTCAGATACGGCTGCCTCGACCGCGCGAAATATGTCCGCTGTGCTGCCGTGACCTTGTACCAGAGAAGCGTCGGAGAAATTTACTCGAAACAAGAGCTCTCAAGCGACTCAAGCTAAGTGGCGAAGACGGCAAAAGCACTGCAGAAATCTTCTCTACCAGCCTTAAACATGACCCCGATCAAAACTCAGAACATCAGAGTGATGAAAAAGAGCCTGATGACTTGAAGAATTCAATGGCACGGCACATTGCTTCCCACATGCAAACATTAATGTTCCTCACCATGCGAATAATGAAATTCGATACCCAAGAGGAAGACTCTGTCGAGACTGGAGACTCTGATGTTGTTAACAGTGGCGATTTTGACCCTGATAGTAGGCTTTCTTTCTCTTCTGGAGGAGAAGAAGGATTCGAGAACAATGATATTACTTCTCAGCCAGCGGATGAAGCTGATGAGTCCTCAGCCCATCATGGCACCTTTTTACCCGATAATCAGGCAACCAATTCTGAGGAGCCAACGGATGTTGCACAAGCCGTAAATGATAGTGGTGGGGAGACCATGCTCTTGATTCGAAGACTGCCAGCTATTATGACGGCCCAGGCTCTACACGCAATGCTGTCTTTGACTCTGGGCTTTATGTATACCTATTTCGTTCCCTCCGATTTACCGGAGGATGATGGGTATCTGACCGCGATCGCGCTTTTCAATAATATGACTGTCGCAGTGGAGGTGCGGGACGTACTAAACGGTGGACCGAAGTCTGAAGACTACCCTGGTATAATCGCAGAGGTCCTAAATGGGCCCATAAATCCTGATTATAAGGACCACAGTAAACCACTTGACTTGAAGGATTTCCGAAACTTCCTGGGCACCATTCCAAACGATCCAGTCCCAGACACCCTGGACACCGTCCCCCACATGAACAACGAGCCCGCAGATGGACACAACATATCATCACACTTACCCATGACACGGGATAATACCCCCACCTATAACCTCTCAACTCCTATCCCACAGACCACGAACCCCAACCCCCGCAAGGAGAGTGACAGTTTCCCAGACAGGAACCCAGTTACAACGTCGAAGAATAACTATCCACCATGCAACACACTCTACGTCGGAAACATGCCTCCAAATGTTTCCGAGGCAGACCTCAAAGCACTCTTCATTCCACAAAGGGGTTTCAAACGACTTAGCTTCCGCTACAAAGACAATAGACCCCTATGCTTCGTACAATTCGAAGACACAACAACAGCAAGCGCAGCTTTATCTGACCTTCACGGCTCCAGACTACCAAGCAGCAGCAACAGCAGCAGTAGCAACCTAAATTCAGGAATACGTCTGAGCTTCGCGAGAAACCCGCTGGGTGTTCGCTCCGCGAAATCAAGTCGTACATACCACCAGACTCCCCCGACACCGACACCGCCGCAGCGGCCACCAGCACCCATGGGAGTGTCACCAAGATCTCCCCCAAAATACAACTATAATGAAAATACGTTGGATGTTTCGGCGCCGTCGGTACCGCAGGACTTACATTCGCCACAGTATCAGATTAGCCCCGAGCTAGCCAAGATCTGGGGTCCGTCTACTGCCTCTGAGCGCTATCGAAATGACTAGGGGAAGAGTAATTATGTATAGAGAAGAAGGAAAACCATCATGGTCAAGCAACTGGATAGACAGAATTAGAAATGAAGGTTGGGATATAAACTTGTTCGTCATTTTGATTCGATCATAACTAATACGTAGACATTGTATCTTAATACCAATATCTCTCAATGTATGTACATCGATGGAATACACCGAATCCAATGGGTTAAGATAGACAGACAACTTCATGTCTTCTCTAGTAGCCAAGAATCAATCATGCAACCCGATCCTCGGAAGTAGTCTCAGCATGGACGGCAACAGTACCAACACGCTTCTCCTCGTCAGTATCAAACCCAGTCTGTTCCATAACAGCACCATGGCTGAATTGGTTCTTGGTTTTCCAGGCAGGGGTACCAATATAAGGAATGCCGTGGGGGTTGGTGAAGAGAGCCTCAACCTCCTCAAGTGTCTTGCCTGCAGTCTCAGGGAACATGAAGAACACGTGGATCGCCATGGCGGTACAGAAGACACCGAAGAGGATATAGACTTGCCACTTGATGTTGACAAAGGCTGGGGGCACAAAATAGCCGAGGGCGAAATTGAAGGCCCAGTTGGAGGAGGTGCAGAGAGCATTGGCCTTGCCACGCACGCGAAGTGGGAACAACTCAGGAGGATATATCCATGAAACAGGGCCCCAGCTGATAGCGTATACGGCAACAAAGAGGTAAGTACAAGCAATAACAGCCTTACTGGGAGGACCGCGAATGATCCAAGACTGGGCCTCAATCCCATTCAAGCCTCCCGGCGGAGCGGAGTGACCGTAGGTTGCCATCAGACCACCGTTCGCAAACAGGAAGATCAACATGCCAATGGCACCAGCAATGAGGGTAGGGCGGCGACCCCAGCGGTCGACCCAGATAATGGCGGGTACGGTCATACAGACATTGATGACGTACTGAATGCTAGATGAGACTAGCAGGTTGTTGCCCTCCAAGCCGGCCATAGCAAAGACGTAGGTGATATAGTACATCATCACGTTCATTCCAGTAAGCTGCGACCAGATTTGGGTGAAGATGCCAACATGGGTACGGTTAATCATGTTGGGCTTCAAGAGCTCAAGGTAGGAGACGTCGGCATTTTGGCGCTCAAATTCACACACGTTCTTGATTTCCTCGAACTCAGACTGGACAAAAGGAGAGTTGGGATCGCCCTTGCCATGGACCAAAGTTAAGACACCACGACATTCTTCCCAACGGTCCTTGCGAGCCAGCCAGCGAGGAGATTCTGGTAGCATCATCATTCCAAGGAAGAGTAAAACAGCAGGAATCATTTGGAGACCCCAAGGAATGCGGAAGGCGGCAGTGCCTTTGATGTAGCTGCATCCGTAGGAGATGCTATTAAAAGACTCATGTTAGCATGTCTTCTGCGAAATATCGCTTGCTGGATTAACCTACTAAAACATAATCAGAATACCCCATGTGATGGCCCATTGTTGCATGCCCACAAGTCGGCCGCGCTTGGTAGGAGGTGCCTGTTGACTTTATTAATGCAACGTACTCACTTCTGTAGAGTAAGGAAAGCATACCAGCTCAGATATATACACGGGAACCTGAGCAGAGCAGATACCAACACTCAGTCCATTAATAATACGACCGACAATTAGCATGGTGATATTCTGAGATGCGCAGACAATGATAGAGCCAATACACCTATTGTATCCTAGTTAGCCTAAGCATTAATAGCTTGTGTCGGGGAGTAGTTACATACCAAATAACAGCACCAATCATGATAGCAGTTTTACGACCAAACATATCAGAAACAAAACCAGATATCAGGGCCCCCAGCCAGGAACCTCCAGCCATAGAGGCAGTGATACCACCTTGCACATCTGCTGTCGGGCCCTTACAGATGCGCTGACCATTCTCATCAAACTCTGTCGCCCCCTGGTTGAAATAGCACAGATAGGCCTTGGTATTGATAATCGCTGACATGGACGAGATATCAAAGCCAAACAGACCACCTCCAATAACGGAGATGGCCGCAATAACATAAAGGTTGCCAATAGCCATATTGATAGGAGAGGGCTTCACCTCACTCCACTTGGAAGGACAGAAATTGGAAATCTCTACCTCGTATGGTGAGTGAGTGTAAGGGGGGAAAGATGAGAAGAAGAAAAGAAAAGAAGAGGGAAAAAAAAGCAAAGCTGGGGAAGGCAAGGGGAAGCAGAAAAGGCTTAAATAGTTTTTCTTTCCTTGTTCTCCTTTGGGAAGGGATGCGGAAGCATTTCCCCGGACACATGAAGAGATAATTACGTCGATTAAAAAGAGAACTCTAGTGATGAGCATGTTCCATGGTCACTTGTGATGATTTTCATGTCAATTCACCTTAACACCTGGAGTCACAGATATTAGGCTGTTCACAACCTGAACATTCCAAGACCCCCAGGTGACTAGCCCTGAGATTAATATTGGGCATATCCAGTTATAAAGTGCTGCGAATCATAACATAGATATCTGATGAAAGCATCCTGACAGTTCACCAGGAATGATAGAGGTGGCTGCAGATCAAAATTTGTTTCAGCAGTCCGAAACCAGTAAGTCAGGGATTGAGGTATGTATTACAACTTGTTGCGCCTCCAGTGCGCCACAAATGGAATTGAGAAACAATGGGGGATCCATGGGGATGGAGGCAATGTCCGGTCTGGAGAACTAAAGACACACTTTCAGTCAGGGAGCCAAATCAGCATTGACAATTAAATCCCCAAATGCAAAGAGTCAAAGTCTCGAGACAGCCGAATGCAACCCTGTACAGAGGAGGAAGCGTCCGACGACAGCGGATCTGAACTTTGGAAGGCGAGGGGTAAGGCGGAGACCAAACTTCTCAACCCCATATTGGATGGAGCTAGCTTCCAGTGTCTTCCTCCTTGAACCGTAAGTAGAGCGATCCGGGGACTCCATGTGTGCGTGGCATTGTTTGGACTTTGAAGTGGCTGGGAACGACAGCCAAGGCCGTGAGGAATTCACCCCAACCGGCCAACAGTGAGACGAAGATCGACAGCCCACAATTCCTATCCCGGTGATGGCATTCGATAAGTTTGTGGTCTTTTTTCGTGCTTGAAATCGTATCTTAGAAGATGTGAAAGATTAGTATTCAAAAGAAATTGGATTGTAGTAGAAGAGCATCAGTAGTAATTACCAAAGTGCTCTACCCATCATGGCAGGAAGCAAATGCAATCACCCCTTTGATCCATGGCCATTCTCATAAAACTGCATTAATTATTGCAATTCATATTGCAAAGTCTGAGTCTTCCATTAGTAGCAGAGTAAATGATGCTTGAAGTGATGGGGGAAGTTCTGTTTAGATGAATAGGCTCCCTGGGCTGCAGTGACTGGCTCAGTGATTCCTTACCCTGAGATTGATCAGATCAGACTGAAAATTAATCTCACTAGGAGATATAGAAGTGAATAATAATCCAAGTCATAGCAGCAAGTAAGATTGCTGAGAAAAGAAAGCCTGAAGAACGGAGTGAGGAGAAGAAATCAAGTTGTATTGAAGAGGTCTAAAAGCACAAAATCTCATTCAGGGAGGGAACAAAACTCCCCTCTCTAGGATGGACGTTTGCCCTTAACTTGACAGCTACTATTTTTCCAGTCTAGAGTGTTTCGTGATAATGAGGATAAGGACAATGACAATATTCAAGTAGCTAAAATATCCCTATACTCGCGAGTTTAGCTGAGAACCACGATCGTCATCAATCTACAGACCAGACTTGCACCGTATTTCTCCTTCTTGTTGAGTTTTCTCATCTAGTTATTTTCCAGAGTCGGAGCCAATGCCTTGAACTGCGTCATATTGTTCAACGACAGTGGTGGTGGGCTTGGTGGGCTTCCTTGATAGTGATGGATATTCCCAAGATATCGGCTCGAAAGTATGGATACGCGCAAAGCACAAGGCACAACCAGTGCCGGCAAAGAAAGAAGACCAGTTCTTCTCAATCAATACCATATCATTCATTAGCATTAGTGTTATCTCGTGTACGGATAAGGCTCAAACACGCCGCATTGCGTGTATATCAACCAAGCCTGACACCAGGGTATAGACAAAATGTAAGTCAAAACATAAGTGATAGTTGACAATAATGATGGGGTGAATAACTCAAGGATGGGAGATGAACGCCAAAGAACAAGAATTTCTCGTCTCGAAGGACGGGTAAGAGGGGTGTCAAAACTAGGCCACAAGCTCCCATTCAGCAATATATGCCCAGGACATTCCCACTCGGCCAACTTGGCGTTGGTATTCCTCTATAGTAACTCCTCGTGCGTCTTCTTTTTCACCGAATTTTGTGAGAACGGCAAGTTGGAGTTTCTGACCGGGCGCTCCTAAAGCCCTAGCATCGGAGACATCCACATACCATATATCTCCGCCTCCGTTTGGCCCAGAACCTCGGAAATGGATCAAAGGGAGGCGCTCATCTTTCCGACCATCCACTCCGTGAATCATGAGCAAGAACAGACCAGGTTTTGTCCGACTGTGGTTTTCTAGAGTCCAGTGCTCGCATACGAGTTTGAATTGGAAACGCAGCGGTCCAGGCTGGCGAACCGATATTCGCTCGGCTGCTGGTCGGAATGACCTCTCTCCGATACTGTGTTTTTTCGCATCCCCAAATATCATCGGTTGTTCTGCGCAAAGGGGTGAATTCGGGTTGCCCATTATATATTCTTCCCAAGTAATTTCAGGCCGTCCATCGTCCCGGAAGAAGTGGTTTCGGTTTCCGGGGAAATGTCGGAGCCCAAACTCATCATTGGAATCAGTAAACATGGCAGGGTTGAAGCTCCGAACATACGGCCGTCCAGGCCCTTGCACATGTCCAGCACCCCAGCAAGCGTCTATTAGTTTCCACTGCCCATTGTCGATCTTCACCGCACTCCATGCATGGCCAGCATTGTAGGGTGGTAGAGCAGCGCCTGGAGCTGGAGCTGAATAGCTGTAGCCTTTGCCATGACCGGATATCACCATTGCCTCCAATCCTGCCTGGTTTGCGAGTGCTGCGAAAAGGCCAGCGTATCCTTCGCATACAGCAAGCCCCGAAGCAAATGTACTAGCAGGTGTAGAGGGCTTTACGGAATTATTAAAGAACGAGACCACATCATAGTCGATGTTGTGATGCAACCACGTAAAGATAGCTCTCGCCTTGTCTGTTGTCGAGATAAATGGACCGGTGAGCTCTCTAGCGAGCCATCCAAGATCTTGAGTTGGAAGGGATTCTCGCGGATATCGGGACGCGTGTGTGTCCGGGCCTGAAAAATCACGACATTTCAAGCATGCCAGGCTTTGTACGGGTGCCGGTCCAATCGATGAGGCACCAGTCCGTGGTTTAGTCGCCTGAATCTTCGAAAGATCTGGACGAGATGCTAATGGAACGGGCGGGGGTGACGGCGAGACATCTGCCACAGCTGACTCTCGACGAGCGCCATTAGTACCTGCGTCGGAAATTTTATAATTTATTCCTGAAAGCCCCGATAATTGGATCTTATCCAACGCTGCCCCTGACGGAGGGGGTGGTGGAAGCCGTTTACCTGGCAGCCTCCCGCTGTTTTCTTCAATGGGACCAGGCGATTTGTCGCGGCTATTTCGGGACGGTACTTGTAGTGGGGGCCGAGACTGCGAGAAACTGCCTTCAGTCGAAACGCTCCGGTTCGAGCTCCGACGAGGAGGTAGCGACGGTCGAGATGGAGGCAGGCTACCATTGCTTGAGGTAGTTGTGGGTTTTGGACGCGGTTCCGGTACAGCAGGTTGTACCTCTTGTCGTTTGGGGGGTAGCGGAGGAAGATCGCTGGTACCCCAAGCCGGTGCCCTCACCACAGATCCTGTAGAAGATGACGGTGTAACTTTGGGCCTTCCAGCGCTTGCGGATGTCGATCGAGACACATCGGAGGCCACAGAGCTGTCAGAAGGTCTCCGTGGTGGTAACGAAGGAGCTAGCTGGCTTGAGCTTTTGCGGGCTGGTAAAGGCGGGGGTTGCCTGGGCTTCTGTCCGATCGCAGGCTTGACATCGCTTAAGGATGCACGGGGCACTGGTCTTTGTGGAATCCCGGGCGATATATTACTAGCAGCCGGCAGCTGTTGGGAACCTAATCCATTGGAATTTTGAAGAGTGCTGTTGACCGAGTTGGCTCGGGGAGGAGCTGGGCGTAGCGCGAAGGCAGTTGGCTTCGAGCCCTGGAACGGCGATCCCGTCCCCTCACAGGCTTGTCCAGCAGCCTGTGCCTGTTTTAGGGCCTTGATGCGGTCCTGAATGGACAGGACCTGGGTTTCCTCCGCCATATTATACAAGTATGGCGGGTTATCCACCGAAAAAGAGGGAAACAATAATCGGAAAAGTACTGGTAGTGATTAAAAGATGGTAGGCGAAGCTCGCGGCCGAATTGGGGCAGCTTGGCAGAGCATCAAAGGAACTTGTTTGAATGACCTGTGTGATTTTTCCTCGGAATGCAACGAGCGGACCCCTCGAAGGGAAAGTTTCAGAAAACAAAGAACAAAGAAGGACGCGACAGGAGGTGGGCAGAGGAGGGATATATGAGCCGATTTCTGGCCCCCGCGCATGGATCTATCAGCCAAAATAATAAGGCTGTGACTGCGCGGCGGAGCCTTACTGCCTTGGGCGCTTGGCAGCCATCCTGCCTCAGGTATGGTTCTCTACGGCTGACGGCATTGGCCAAGCAGACAAATTAGTCAGCGTTCCATCGTAGCTCTTTTATGAAGCCTTATGTTATTATGACTTTGTAAACAGATGTACCCCAGAATCAGAAATGTATACCTAGGTATGATCAAGTATTCATAGGCTTTGTACGAACAATATATGAAGGTAGATGCAACCCATCTAATAAAGACTACCATGACGCTATTTGACTCTTCATATAAAGGGTCTTCTATGAACTGGTGGCTTGCCATTATAGGGGGTAAATATTGTATATTTTGAGATGAAATTTGAATCACCAAAAAAGTCTACAGAATTTCTATTTAGAGATTAGGAGAATAATTCGTACCTAGTACCTTAGTACCTCTGCTAATTGACCAATAACCTGAAGAAGATCAAACGCAATAATGAGGTCAAGCAAGCAGCCCATGACATCACAGCCCTGATCCCCAAAATCTCCCTTCTCACCTCAACTTTTCTGACAACACTATAATCGGTAAATAATCAACAGACATGCCGACAAAACGCAGGAAACAGATCACGCCAATGGAGCAAAAATCAGCCGACCGGGCTGCAAGAGATCAGGGCGAAGACCTAGAAGCCGGGCCCTCACATGCACCGGAAGAAACATCTGAATCTGCTCTAGGACCAGCGGTACCTGAAAATGATGCAGAAGTATTTCTAGATACGGATGAGGAAATGCCGGATGAAAGTCTGGAAACTATCACAGGACTCGGTGGCCAACGGACAACTGGACATGGGTTTGCGGGTGGGTACAATGCGCTGAAGTCATACAAAGGCCAATACTACTCTGGGATGGCTGTTGGGGGCTCACACGTCTGGAATTATGATGAAGGTGTCTGGAAGGAGACGAAAGAGGAGCCTGATCTGTGGAAGATTGATTATAGGACTAATAAGAGACGGGCGAGGAAGGCTCCCCGAGGCAGCGGCGCTCCGGTGGGAACAGAATATCACTGGCTCATTGTTGGTCATCAGGTAAGTCAAGTACAAAAAAAGGTGAGCTGATGATAGATATTGGTATCTTACAATGGCTAGCATGTTAAAAAGGTCGATGCAAATACATACGAGACTAGTCTCACTGGGTCCAAGTATAAGTTGGCATATAAGTCGGCTACTGCGAATACATGGTCAATTCCTACAGTGAAGAAACAGCGAGAGAGAGAAATTGAACTACTTGAAGACGCCAAATTGCGTGTTCGAGGCCTGCCTCCAGTAATGGCATCCGAGAAAGTCAAGGTCGAAAAACAGGAAAAAGGACAGACCAAGCTGGATGCTATGTTCAGTCGAGCAGAGGTTGGAGGGAAGAAAAGGAAGGCAGAGGAATGATAAAAGTGTACGAAATGGTTGAACACCAAACAAAGATAGTATACGAGGTAGGAGATATCTGCACTGCAGATATAGAGAATTGTTGAATCACTGAATGTATATTTTGTGGCACTGTTCTGTCCTCGAATGGAAATTTGGGGAAAAGACTGAGCCAGTTGCTGCCCAACAACTTGGCTGAGCCTTTATAAAATAATATTGTCCTTCTCGGCTTTTTCAACCATGTTTACCAGGGCATCGCCAATACCGTACGAGAAAGCATATCCTCCTCCACCAAAGCCGTACGCCGATAATATGGTGCGATTTCCAATCTGCTCGGAATCGAGACGGAATCCACCGACTCTCGACGGGCGAATACCGACAATGTAGCTGAGAGACTCTTTAGGGGGGCTTTGTGGCACGATTTCCGGAGCGAGACGGTGTGCGCGTGCAATCTCATCTTTTGCAATATCCATATCTACTTCCGGTGACCTGTCGCTGTTAGTTCTCTGGACCTGATATGTGGTTTACGGTCGACACCTACAGATTATGTGTTTCCTTGACGCCTCCGAGAACCACACCGCGGGACAAAGGGCGAGGGATGATGTACGTGTATTCCCTGCCGTTTCGGAAATACATAGTATGACAGTCTTTTGTTTGGAAGAAGACGTTCTGTCCTCGCTCAGGGAAGCATTTGTCATCCTGCACATCACGAAGAGTTTTACTTCCCAAGCCGCTCGCATTGATGAAAATTCTTGACTCGGGGAAGAGGGTATATAGCTCTGAGAGAGACTCGACTCGTTTACGAATAAACTGGCCGCCGAGTGAGACGATTTTGTCCCGAAGATAGGGCATGTGCCGGGTGGGATCTGTTACAATGCTCTCGTATGCCCATCCACAGTTGAAATTAGGGGGATATTCCCCAGGTCGCAGATCGCGAAACTATGCCAACGGTTAGGGCTACAAGGGATACGTTACCGGTGTCGTACCTTGGCTAGCACAGTCTTCCCCCAAACAGATGAATCTTTCGAAGGAGGCTCCTCCACGTATTCCCGCGAGTCAACAACGCAAACACCGGATTCAGGTTCATCCCGTGCCATCTTCAGCAAATGCCGATACGAAACAGCCTGCAAATACCGGTACTCGGGACTGATTCCCCCTGCTGCATGCCATGCCGCTCCTGCCCAAGCCGATGCATAAAATATATTCTTGTCTCCCGGCAGATACTCAGCCACTAGTATGACGGAAAAGCCCTTGAAAAGAAGCTGTCTCGCCGTAGCACACCCGATTATTCCTGCTCCAAGGATGATGACGGGACGCTGAGGAAAGGGGATGGTAAAGGGAGCTGAGGAGGCGGCACACTCTCCCATTTTGTAAGGTAGTCTTATCCCTTATCTCTTGTTAAGCCGAATAACGAAAAGGCAGTCAGTGGACCTTGTCCCAAGGTGGGAGGCAAAACGGTTGAAGCTATTACATAGGAAGCCAGCGGACGAGATATAAGGGTGCGGCCGCATCTCCTCCATGCACATGTTGGTGGGAGAGGGGTGGGCCTGCCAGCAGCAAACAGACGTCAACGATGATCGGATCTTTTCATTTGATTTCCTGTACGTCTCCAAGGATCCACGGTCGGAAGTATCCGCTAGACTGCCCAAGTTGAAACTGTAATTTGCAGGAGGTCCTGGAGACTCGAACGAAGCGCGCAGTAGCCACGAGCTTGTCGCTGACTCGCTAGGCGTGGATTGGCCTGTTTAACTGGAATAAGAAGATTGCGAGCGGATCATTCCGACGACGCCATGTAATTTTCACTTAAAGCCACTGATCGTTCCTTCAATGCCTGGAATTCCGGAGTATACAGGATAGAGTGTCTGGAATAGCTTCAATTCCTGTGTTTTATGTGTGAAGAGGGTTGAGGGTGCAGGTTGAAGCAGTGGAAGCAGAACAAAGACTTGAAGCGGTGGAGACTTGATTAGGAATAATGAATAATGACTTCATCTCAGCTCCTCTTTTTCTCACCTCGCTCGACAGTCTTTGTCAACCATCTCTACATCGTCCGCAGTACATCCAGCTGCTTCCCTTTATCATCATCATCATCATCATACCAATTTCTTTCAGCTCAGCGCCTTGCTCACGCTTGAGTCTCTAGCCCCTCTCACTCATTTTTCAGTCGGTGGCCTCCACAGGCGTGAACTCCACCCGTGTCCCATTCTCGAACGCTCCGGGTCAGCTTCTGAATCACTCGTCTTGGTAATATCGGCGACGTCCTCGGGGACCCATAGTTAATTATCCTTGAATTTATCGCATGATGGCGGGGGGCGATGGAAAGTTTCCTCATGAGAGCGCCATAGAGGTGGGTGCCGACGTCGATACCTCTTATTATTGGCCTTTGGTTCGTTTTGGAGGTGCCAGAAATTCATCCCCAGACCTAGACTGTTACCAGGTTCGGTAATAGTTATCTGAAAGGTCCGCCAGATCAGTCATGCAATGCGCTCCACGTTCCCACAGGGGAAGAAGGGGTTGTTTTACTTGTGTGTATTTCCATACAGATTACATGTGTATACTAATTCGAATGCCTGTTCCTGCTAGGAACCCCCTTCTCATAATCTCCTCAACCCTGATACCAGCGCCCTCAGCGACCGTGATGCAGAGAAGATACTCTCCTACGAGGCGGACGACTCGCCCTTTCCTGAGGTGCGTGCTGTCATTCAGCCCGTAGACGACATAAGCTTGCCCATCAATACAGTCCGGATGTGGATTATTGGCATTATTTTTACGATCGTACGTTGCTCTTCATTCCAGGGCTTTTTTTTTTCTGTATCGTCCCCGCATGCTCTCGTATATACACACACCTGTTCTCATGCATTGCACTGGGTGAGGATAGGTCGGAAGCGGTTTGAATCAGTTCTTCAGCCTGAAAATGCCCAGTGTCACAATCAGCTCGCTGGTCGCCCAACTCGTGGCTTATCCGATCGGTTGTGCCTGGGCGCGCTGGGTTCCATTAGGTTGGCTCAATCCAGATCGCCATTTTAACATCAAGGAGCATGCCCTGATCACAATCATGGCTAATGTCTCGTTTGGGTCAGCTGCGGCCAGCCAAGTAATTGAGGCAATGCTGAAATTCTATCATCTCCCTTCACAGGGTGGCTTTGAAGTACTTCTGATGATCACTACTCAACTATTTGGATTTGGTCTTGCTGGGATGGTGTCCCGCTGGCTGGTCGAGCCTGCGACAATGATTTGGCCGCAGGTGCTGTCAAACGCGGCCCTGTTATCTACTCTGCACTCCAAATCCAACCAGACTGCCGATGGCTGGGTTATCACCAGGCTGAAGTTTTTCCTTGTCATTTTCATCGCTGGTGCTATCTGGTACTTTGTACCTGGCTATCTTTTCACAGCCCTTAGCTCCTTCAGCTTTATATGTTGGGCTGTACCATCCAACGTCGTGGTAAACCAACTGTTCGGGCAGAGATCTGGCCTTGGTATGTCACTTTTAACCTTCGACTGGGCACAGGTCGTCTTCGCGAATAGCAGTCCGCTGTTGGTTCCCTTTTGGGCCGGCTTGAACGTTATGGGATCATTTGCGCTGTTCTTCTGGGTAATTGTTCCTATTATATACTATACAAACACCTGGTATTCAGCGTACCTGCCTCTCTTAGACCCAAGTACGTTCGATAATACCGGTCATCGCTATAATACCAGCCGTGTAATGAACTCAGATGGCACCCTCGATACGGAAGCATACCGAAACTACTCACCCATGTTCTTACCAGCAGGTTATGCTGTCACTTATGGTGTAGCATTTGCAAACCTCACTGGAATCTTTGTTCATACCGCACTATACCACGGCAAGGATTTGATCGAGCAATGGAGTGGACGCAACAGGAAGGACGTTCACTCCCGCCTGATGGACTCCTACACCCAGGTCCCTTGGTGGTGGTTTGCTGTAATAACAGTCGTGGTATTTGCATTGAGCATTGTCACGAATGAAGTGTGGAATACGGGTCTGCCCGCTTGGGCGGTCTTGTTGGCTTTCTTGCTGCCTATGATTTACTTCATCCCTGTTGGGATAGTGAAAGCACTGACGAATATTACGAGCAATCAACTGAACCTGATCACCGAGTTCATCGGCGGGTACGCATTTCTCGGAAGACCCATCGCAAACATGGCTTTCAAGTTCTACGGATATGTGGCAGTATCACAGGGGTTAGAGTAAGTATCCTAATCAGGAGACTGATTGCCACTCCGAACTTTTTTTCACACCTTCTAGGTTTGTGGCAGACATGAAATTGGCGCACTATCTCCATATCGCCCCGCGTACACTCTTCGTTGCCCAGGGTCTGGCGACGCTTATTGGGGCGATTGTGCAATGCGGCGTGACTGTATTCATGCTCACTCGGATTGACGACATTTGTACCCTGAACGCAGACGGGGGATTTATCTGCCCTCATGGTGCAGTGACATACTCTTCATCTTTGATCTGGGGTGTGTGTTGTCATCGTCTTGCACTTACATCATCTACCATTATATGCTAATAATTTCCCAGGAGCCCTTGGTCCTGGTCGTAACTTCACGCCGGGACAGATATATGGGAACCTTCTCTGGTTCTTCCTAGCCGGCCCACTGCTGGTGATTATCACTTACCTACTAGGCCGGCGATGGAAGCGATTCACTTACATCTCCTGGCCTGTAGCATTCGGAGCCATGGGTTCCGTACCACCGGCAACGGGAATCAACTTTTCCTCGTGGTGGGTTGTCAACGTCATCTTCAACGGTATCGTCAAACGACGACGACCGGCTTGGTGGTCTAAATACAGTGAGTCGATCCGGCACTATTTATTTTTCGGTACAATCCACGGGCTGACGAGACTAGATTACGTGCTTAGCGCAGCATTGGACTCGGGTGTTGCCATCTCGACTTTGATCATCTTCTTCTGTATTGTGCTACCAGCCGGCCCTCTGCGCTGGTGGGGGACCTCCGTGTTCATGAAGACGGCGGACAGCCTCGGGACGCCTTGGAAGAGACTTCCCGCTGAGGGTCGTTTTGGTCCTACGACATGGGAGTGAAGTTTACGCATATAACATGATATAATTGAGTATATATATGATAATTACACTCGGGGGCACACCGCGACGCAACTAATGAGACCAAGATAACGTATCATTTAAGTTAGATGTCTTACTATAAATAACACGAGTCTTATTCACATGTAGATAAGTTTACAGAGAGATATTTCAAAGCTCATAACTAATTACCTACCTACCTAATATGAATATTGTGTTAATTAGCAACCCTGCTTTCCAAGTTCATCTCCCAGCCCCTAACATCTCAAAACCAAAATAGTAAAGCCAACCAACCCCCTTATCAAATAAAATAAAATAAGACCCTGTTTGACCTCACCCTCAAACGAGTAGGCCACTGACTAATAATCCAGCCAGATACACGTCTTCTTCAATATTACCGCAATTCAGTTCAGTTCAGTTCAGTTCAGTTCGGTCATATGGCTCCACAGAATGGGTAGGGCGACGGGCTCTCGGGAGAAGGGCGTCAAGTAAACCAAATAAGTCATGGGCGTTGGTTGGGTTCCCCTTGGGACTGGGCTCCAGTGGTGGTGGGGGTTTCGGAGACAAGATCAAAGGTTTTTTTTTTTGCTCTACTTGCTAGACTGGTAACCCTCTCTCTCTCTCTGTCTGTCTGTCTGTCTGTCTGTCTGTCTGTCTGTCTGTCTGTCTGTCTGTCTGTCTGTCTGTCTGTCTGTCTGTCTGTCTGTCTGTCTGTCTGTCTGTCTGTCTGTCTGTCTGTCTGTCTGTCT